>SIXB01002245.1:0-19751 GCA_007018985.1 Anopheles bwambae | reverse complement strand
GTGTATAGTAGATATGCTACACAACCATCAGTTTGGTCTTTGGGACTTGGTACCACGCAGCTTAATAGTCCGTTCTTGCTATAGGGCACGTTTGCTATAAAGCTTTAACCTATGAAAAGTATTTTAATAATTCATACAAGTTGACGGCTGTAGTGACCAGTGGCGGATCTAACGGTAGGCGGTCTAGGTGGTCGCCTGGGGCCCAGCCGATTTAGGGGCCCCGTAGATTGCTAGTCTATAGTATGCCGTATGGACAGAGTACTATCGACAAGGGCCCCCGGAAGGATGGACTTTGGGGCCCCGAGGCTGGTGGATCCCCCCCCCCCCACCACGCCAGTAAAAAAATTAGTGCCTGTGATTGCGTAGTGGCCCCCCGACGGCCAGTGCCACCCCCCCTCCCCGAACACTATTTATCTCAACTCGTCTTACCGTCCAGGGCCCCCGATACCCTTAATCCGCCAGTGGCGGTTCCATTTTATTACGATTCACTTTATACATTACAACTCGAATTGCTCACAGTAAATAATTATTCACAAAGCATATCATATGCAACAAATGAACAACTTCACTTCAAAAAAACTCTCTTGTTTCTTCAAGGCAAAGTGTTCTACAAGGGCCTCTAATGTAACAATAATACCAGATTACAGAGTCAACTCAACAACATATGTTCAGCAAACAAATCAAATAAAACTTGCCTCAACGCCCACATTTGCTGCCCACATTACGCCCGCAGGAATGTAGATTTGCTGAGAAAACACAATCTAAAAGCAGCTGCAGAAACCTAGCTCGAAACTTATTTCAATTAACCCTCCACATTGCAAACATCAAATTTCAGTGCAGTGAAATAAATTTTCTAATGAATCAGAGAAAGTTATTTGGAACTTCTTCGGCAATGGGAAAACTTTCGCTGCGTCCAGTGAGCGAGCGTGCAAACAGCAAAGCAATTGCAAGAGTTCTCCACCTACCGTACCGAGCGTATTTAAACATCCATACTCTCCTATGCTACCGCTCAGTGCAGTTACAGATACAAATTTTGTCTTGTTTATGTAATTGATTTGAAATTTTTGATTATCTTCGCAAGCACATAATTGTTGCTGTTTAAAGGGGGAATTGTATTTCTAGAGACTGTTTGTTCAAATACACCAAGTACTGTGTTTTATAGTTTACCCTGCATTCGCGTTCGCTGTAAATCTCCTTCACACTCACTCGCTTTAACGAACTGCCATAAACAACATAACTGGTAGGATGTTTGCACTGACCTTTCACCGAATGCAACCTCTATACACAAGCTAAAACCAGACAAATACGTCACCGTACAATCTCTTCCTTCACCGCGGTAAAATCCAGCCCTTGCAAAATAGGTTATCACAATTGTTATTCTTTTTGCCCTGCATGACGCCTAGAAACCTAAAAACATTGCAAGACACGGTGGGTTGAACATCCTACCCTTTCCAAACCCTTCCTCCGCTATGGTTTGGCCTCACACAGGCCCAAGAATCTGACTTAAGGAAGAATGAGTGGAACAGAATGGCAGTAAAATGGCATTGGCGACACAATTCTTACTTTCACTGGAGCCGTTCCCCTAGTAACAACAGCACCAGAGAGTTGTCAAACTGTCGGCGGCAACGGGAGGAGGCGGCTACAAAAACCCTTTGTTCCGACGTTTATCAAACCGACACTATCGTTTTGCTTCAATATTTTCTCAAAAACCCGGACATCCGAACACTACCAGAGGCTATATGCAGTGCGGCTGTTAAGATAGTTTTGGTCTGACCAGGTTTCCTATTCTTGTGACCGTCGATTCGAGTAACGGACAGCTCGGAACAGGTCTATTCGTCGCTTTAACTGCAACTGTATTCACAAAGTGTCGGAACTCGACACCCACTCTATAACGGTTTATTAAGAAAAAGAGTTGTCTTCGTTTAAATACGCTTTGCAAAACCATTAGTGGTATATTTGATTTATGCAATCTGAGTTTGCGTAAAGTTTGCTTGATTTGCATCATTCTACAGCAAAGCATCATCACAGTATGGCAATTTCTTGAAAGTGGTTTAGCGTCATCACAACGCAAAGCGAATTTAAATTTTTGTCCTGTTTAAATATTTAAACTTAACTGTATTGACAAAGTTTTATTATTTCATCAACAGTTCTTCAATGCCAATCCATTTAGTTTCGACCTGGTGCTGAAAACGATAAACGAAATATGAGAGTTAAAGTTGACATTAAATGCAAATCTCATGTAACATGCAGCTAGTAAAACATTCATTCAAGTCACAAACACAAACTCAAACTAGGACGATAATAACATTTGTATTCGACGCCATCCTCTCACCAGACAGCGACTGCTAGCGTAAACTTTTAAAATTCATTCGTATTACTAACTGTTCGTGATCGGCCCTACGTTGTGATATTTTATGTTAAAGTGCAGTGAAAATTGCTCAGGGTTTAAAGGTGACCGTTTGGCGTACGCGTCAGTATATTCCGAATCCTTAAACGACAATGGTTGACAATTTTGTTCTTAGCCTAACGGACCAAACACTAATAAATCGACAATTCAAACGCAACGCTAACGCCTCACCCAGTGAAAATACGCACACAATATGCTGGATGAACGTAGCCCTAGCTGTCAAGACGCAACAATAACCAAAAACGTAAACACTAACCTTTATAAACAACTCTAACCAAAACCACATTTTTCATAGACACCTTTTTAATAAAATCAAAAGATAAAAGCATAAGATGATCTGAGACTACCCGGTATAAGATATCTTGCAAACCACAAATGGCTTGCAAAGAAGAATGTTAACTTTTAAGTATAGAATTAATTAAATTATTAAAAGAGGCGAATGAGGATAAACGGCTCAAAGTCTCTATAAAATAATCAGCCTGCAGAGCATAACACACACGAACAATTAGAGATGAAGACGTAACTCCTTTCTTTACACCGAAACAAACCAAAATGTTCGTGCAACAATTCTTTCACACGTTAGTTTATGTCGAGCTCGAGCGAGAATGAACAAACCCACGGTGATTTTCTCACGCCCTTTTTGTTGCATTCTTAGGTGATCAACAGGACAGGGTGTCAATCTGCAGGCCAGATAAAAAGCAGGAAAGAAGCACGGTACACATTTTTCAAAGTAAACAATTGGAAAGTACCACCTGTGAAACGAGTCCGGTGAACATCTTTAACGCCCTGCTGATGGGTGCAAATGAATGGTTCCAGTGTAACGCTGGCATAAACCCCGCATCGGACAATGGGACCGATATTGGAAAAGGTTTACTGTTGGCAAAGTGCACGGTTGAGTGAAAATCAAAAAAATTAAAAGTTCAACCAAGGCGTACGGATGGCCGATACAAAAACTAAAACTATCAATAGAAATTTCTGAAACTTTTCGCTTAGTGATTAAAACGAGTTGAAAGCTGGGACGTTTAAGCAAAAACCTACCAACAAGCACAAGTCAGAACAAATTTGCACTCGTTTGAGCGATATATAATAGCGATAGCGAATTTATATATAATATGCTACTGCCATGCATTAGATCAGTGATCTCCAACCTGTGTTCCATGGCGTTAACAGATGTGGCCCGCGAAAGAAATTATTTTTGAAAAAGTAGCTAATTTCTATACATATCGTGCATTTTTTCCCACAATCAAAATTTAGTATTCAACAGGCATGTCTAGAATCAGATAATAACATATTTTTGATTTAAAAAACGTTGAACTAAGTCTACAAAATGCATGGCCTCAATCGATGTTGGACGCGGTTAATGTATTTTCAAAGCCAATGGGTCCGCAAACCTAAAAAGGTTGGAGAGTACTGCATTAAATCATCTATATCATTTTATCATAAAAAAAATCAGAACTTTCAATTCAGACCGTAATAATAGAAAAACTTAAATTGAAGATATTAAAAATTGACGCATAGCGATATCTTCCTAATCGTTGCAAAAACTAATACACTTGCTTTTGCCATTCTATATGGTACGATGTAAGTAAATACAATAGCACTCTCGCTTACCAGTTGCATTTACAATTCAGGAAAACTCTAGCTGTTTTACTTAAAATAAGCTTTAGCTAATGCTGAGATAGTTATACAGAGGCATTTATTCTTTTTTGTTTTTTTGCTATATCTTTTTTTAAATTATTATTATTATTGTTATTATTATAGTAGGTATTATTATGATTATACTGATAATAATAATAATAATAATAATTATTATTATTATTATTATTTAAAATTTGAAATTTAAGCTTAACAACTATGTAGGTTTTGCTACTGTTCGTTTCTCCTCGCTGGTTGGATTGTTTCTCTCCTTACAACATTCTACTCCGGTTCGCTGCGTTTCTTTTGGTTTCCACATTTTCGCCCTGTGTGACTTTTGCATTGTCAGGGGTGTTTAAACGCCACGGGTGTCAAACGGTTTCGTTGCAACACAGCACTTAGTGGTAAAACCTTGAATTACATTTCAAGCTCGTACACCAACCCCAATACCATCTGGGTATCGTTCGCCGAGTAAATTTACCACAAATTATTTGATCAATTTAGCCTCTCGCTATAAGGCTTAAAAAGACCCAGATAAAAACCAATGCGAGAAATAGTAACAAACTGCCTTATTGAAGCGATGAACCCTCAGCTTTTTAAACCAAACATGATCATTGTTGCACAATTGTAATCTAAAATACCCCAAAAACTGGTACGATCTTGGATCAGAATGAATCTATTGGATCATGTTGCTTTTTACTGCTCCTCGAAAAGGGATCAGTTTGTGTTTTAACTCGTTTTTTTATCAAAGAGAAAAAACAGTCAATTTGAAAAAGGGATTTTCAGCTTCAGCCACTTGAGCCTCTCGCTAGAAGGCTTAAAAAGACCCAGATAAAAACCAATGCGAGAAATAGTAACAAACTGCCTTATTAAAGCGATGAACCCTCAGCTTTTTAAACCAAATATGATCATTGTTGCACAATTGTAATCTAAAATACCCCAAAAACTGGTACGATCTTGGATCAGAATGAATCTATTGGATCATGTTGCTTTTTACTGCTCCTCGAAAAGGGATCAGTTTGTGTTTTAACTCGTTTTTTTTATCAAAGAGAAAAAACAGTCAATTTGGAAAAGGGATTTTCAGCTTCAGCCACTTGAGCACTATCTAACCAGAACACTTTTCTACCCAAACCGAATGTGGTATGACTTTCTGTTGCTGCTGCTGTTTCTTCTGCCACTTTTTGTGTTTGCAATTGCCACGTCTCTGTTATATTATTTATCATCTTCACTAATAATCTTTCAAATTTTGCTCAGTGCAAAGAATGGGATTTGATCTTTTTTTTTCTCTGCTGCTGAGCTCGCTTTCATACAGCAAAACAAGCACAAGCTTTCTGATCCACCTGGAACCATCCTTCCTGTGAAGGAATTGTTTTACCTCGGACTGCATAGCCAACTGCAAAAACCCGACCGACCAGACAGCACATGCTCGATTTGTATATTTTACCATGTAGATGGCATCAGCTGACATTCCGGGCAGGCCACAGCTCCTCCGGCTTCGGCACAACAGCCGGGACAGCAGAATACACGAGACTCCAATGACGAGCAAACGGGATCGTGACACTGAGCAGTGTGAGTCGTATCAGCCGTAAAACTTGAAATGTTTTCTGCCACTCACTCCTCCGTCTGCCTACAGGTTTGCTCCACCCAAACAGTGACGTGAAACTCTTAGCTGTTGATGACGGACAGAGTACAGAGTACGGACAGAGACGGACAGATTCTCCTACCCAACCTCTAGAAGGCTTCGCCAGGGCTAGGCTCACCAGAACCATCTTCCCTCAGGCTCCAGGTAAATTGAAAGGATGAGTTAACCCCATCCGATTGCAAACAAGAACGAGGAGGTCTGCGTGGGCAGCATGGTTGGGGCGGAGGCTGCATTCTAAGCAGCTCGTCAGTAGAGCTAGTCCTGTTGTTCGTGAGAGTAAACGGTACGTGATGATTACTGGGTGAAAGCTTCAATCTGCTTGCAAACTCAAGCCCCAAGACGTAGATCGCACTCCAGTAAAACGGTTTATAGGTTTCAACTGGGAGATGATCAGCTCCATTTTGGTTGGGAAAACGGGTGCCAGAAATCAGAACCATATATGAGTTTCATGGCCACATGGGAAACGGTGTCACTGGAAACTTGAGACTATATCCCCCTGCAAGTGATGTGCCCTTTTGTCCTCCCAATAATCGCTCGGGCTTGTGGGTTGATTTGCAGTAACTCACCCATCCATCTTCCTAGCATCCGCTGGATAACGTCCCCGTTAGAAATAGGTTAAATCTAATCGGCAAGAATGTTTGTGAGAATGTGTTAGTATTGTGATGCTGTACACCACTTTCATGCTTGGGAATGATTCATGAGCGGCATGCTGAACTATCCTCCCACTGTTCTGACCTACGGCATGCCATAACTGCCTTACGGCATGCCAGAACTGCGAAATTGCTGAGGACAAACGGAAGCGCAATAACTTCATCATACTCAACCTGTCGTTTTGCCTCCGGGGTGATGGTGTCGTTGATGCGAGAGTCGTTGGTTGTTCAGGCAGCCTAGACGCGAACGCCGGGCGACGAGTTTGAGGAGTGTACATTTCAAGGTTAGGATGACAAGACGCCTTTCCTATCGCACTGGAAGCTGTTGTGTACCTTCTGGATAGTAAATGGAACCAGGTGACTCGTCCTTCGTCACAGCAACATCTGGAGCATAACGTACAAATATTTTTATATTTTTCAATTACAGTATGCAGCACAAAAACTGCCCTTAGCTTAGATAAATAGGATGCAGTTCACATTGCATTGCTGATTCCGTTCCCGGACAGTGGTTCTGCTCCTTTTCACAGGAAAAAATAGTAGAAGTAGCAAAAGCAGCAACATTATGGAGGCCTTCGCAAACCTGTGTATGAGATGTGGTACTATTGAAACTTCACTTTGCCTTTGGAAGAAACTGGTTGTGAAGATACATTATGCGTCTCCGCACAACGTCACCCTGCGCCACTATCCAAAAGCAAGGACTGGAGTTTTTATTGTTCCACTGCATATTATTGTTATTTTAGGCACACTACCATACCATTGAACAATTGCTTTCCTCACGGTGCGCACTGTGCTAGATCTTTCAGCACAATAGATGCAAGCAACAATACCTTCCCATGGTGAAGGGACTGTCTTTTGAGAATAATTCCTACCCGTTTGAGAAATAATCGTAATGTGAAACTTGTGCGACGCTTGCGGGCACAGATTCGCAGTTCATATATATTTGGTTTTGTGCTCAACGATCGCTGTCACTGTCATGCACCGGATTCTTTAGCATACGCATATTGCATAGAATAGAATAACTTTGAATACAATTCCCGTGGCTGAATGTGCTTTATCTTCTGAATCACGAAAGCCCAAGCAAGCCACCGCATTCCAAAAAAAAATTAATAATAATATTAAAAATGTTTCAATATTTCAGCAAATCCCTTCACTTTCCCATTTATACAACAACCTCCCAGAAGGTAAAAGAAGAAAATGCCAACGAGAACTAAAATGACAGAGAACAGACATGGTATTAACTTTCCGGGGAGCCTTTAAGTCTGGTTTGAGGAAGTTCAGCAATAAGAAAATGCACTCGTTCTAATTTCAATTAATACATACAGACGCACACGCATGCAGACAATGTCACCAACAATCACTTTCATGAGAATTACAGCCTAGAGAATTGTGGCCCCAGCAGGAAAAAACTAAAAGTATACAACATTCCCATCACATTCCCTTTTCTTGGCACCATTTGGTTTAGCTCCCTTTCTCTCTCTTTCTTTCTCTCTCTCTCTCTCGCTCTCTTTCATCTCTCTCTCCCTCGCTCTCTTTCATCTCTCTCTCTCCCTCGCTCTCTCTTTTGCTCGCTCGATCTATCTCTGTCTTTTGCCTTCTTTCTTTTCTCTGTTAGTTCCAAAACTGTAGCTAGAATAGCCCACTTGCAGCATGTGATTAAAAAAGAATTAGCATACATAAGTTGTTTCACAAAACGCATTGTTGTGGATTCTAAAGATGCATTCGAACTTTTCCCAGAGTAGCAAACACTGTGTATGCGTAAATTAAAGTGTGTTTGTAGGTACGTGCTGATAAGAGAAGCGTCAATTGCAATCAACCCATGGTGATATTTTGTGTTTTAACAAATCTTTGATGATAAGTAGTAATGCAAACTGTTACCCTTTGGATTTATTTATATCTATTTCACTTTGGTGTGTAGCTATGAATCAAACCAACTGCACTCGTATGTCAGCAGCAAATGTTTAGCTCACCAATGAACTGATTTTTACTTTTTTAGAGCTCGATTTTATGGACAAATCTAATAAGAATGAGCCGATGAGCCTTGCCAAAACCAGTGCCATGGAGAGGCATGGTACTTCACCTCCTTCACACTTTAATTGTATGCAATATGGTAGGATACCGCCTCCGCTAGTAGACTGTATATTTGGAAGGTGTACTCCCTTGAAAAACCTTGAAAAAGGCTGTCCCCTGTTTTGGACCTTTCGCCTTTTCTACAAACCGATTTCCTCTTCATCGATTTCATATTTGTGTTTGAAAACCCTAACTGAACATTTTGGTAGTTAGCTCATATATTTCGATGTTAAATTTGTGATGCACCGTGTTTTGCAAAACTGTTATTCATTAATAAGACGCATCCTCTAATCGTTCATTATCCTTGTTAGCACAGCGTTGGTTACAAATCAGATCATTGTCACCAATCAACAAGCAAACCTATGGTCATAGGATGGTTTATAATTACGCTCCTAACGAAATTGATAGTCTCCGGCTCGTTCGATGATTATCAGATTGAACGGTAAACATTGCATAATCAACGCTGGGCTATGGTTGGGCCAGTACCCGTAGCTTATCCCGCATTCCACTGCGAAATTGTTGATTTGAATAAACTTAATAAATTCCGATCGCTCTTCCTGCACATTTCCACCCTCCACTCATCGTTAGTAATACCGTTCCGGCACGGGAAAATGAAATACCCTCAACCAAAAGCCCCTTTCCCCACTGTACTTCTTACTACCGCCATCCACAGCATAACCGTTGAAACAAAATATTCACTGAAACTATGGCGAAAAGAGAAAAAATAAACTTTCAAATAGAAAGCATCTAAATCGGTACGTATTCAATTTGCATGAGCATTAGCCTTTTTGTCCTGGTATCGTTCCATTTTCCGCTACACACAGAATCAAACCTAATTGCTTACCCTTTCTGCAATTGGAAACTCGCCGTTGTCTCCAATTGACACTAATGAAACTAGAATAGATTGACTCAGACCCAATGGCCGTAGAGCGGCTAGGATTATAAATTATTCTCCCCATTCGCACCATTCCACAATACACTACACACCTCCATCGTACTTCATCGTTAAAATTGATTCTGTATACTTGCTTAGCCTGTTTTCTTTTCTACTTTTTGAGCACCTTTCAACATCTTTCGCCCTTGAACGTTCGCATTGCTTAATGTAAGTGGCAGCGGATTAATTTCACTACATTGTTTCAATCGTAAGGTTGCCACAAGGCAGGAAACTGTACTGCTTTGTCACTGCACCTCATGCAATTGTACCGTAACCTTTATTGATGGCGATATTGTCCTGTCGAACAGCACCGCTGTTACCGAATTCAATCAACAATCAAACATAATGCAATGACTAATGTTCCAAACGTGCAGCGCTTAAAAAATGTGCAGAGAAAAAACTTGATTGAAGTGGCCAGCTTGAATGTGTAATGCCTTACGTTTTACAAAGAAAAGTTTGTCCTTGAATAGCTAGTTATGTATTTCCATCCTTTGCTTCCTTCTTACTAAAAACTACATGTCCTTTAAAAATAGCTTCAATTTGTTTCCCTGTAACTTGAACAATAGAACAATGTCATTCTTTGATTTCAACGTATTACGGATAGTTTAGTATTTTATCATAATATTTCTCGATTCCAAGCAATGCTGATTGCATATTGCAAGCTAGATAGATCTCCAGCTTACTGCAACGCCAAACAAAGAGATCAATACAACGGTGATAGGGCGAACCAACAACACCCTTCGAATTTCAATACGGACAGAAAACCAGCAAACTCCAGTCTCTTTGCCTGCTGCAGAGGAAATAAGTTCATAGACCCACTCTCTTTCAACTTCCTTCCCTCTTTTGAAAGAACTGTCCGTGTGCTGAGTTCCAATAACATATGAAAGTGAAAAAATGCTGTACTGCATAATAAATTCATGGACCCTCTACAACTTATTTGGGCTACCTATACGCTATACTTGTTCGTCTTTTCTTCATAGGAACAAAAAAGCATTAAACGTATATCTAATTCTACCCTCTTTTCTCATTTCACGGTTTTGAGTGTGTGCATGCATGTAACGTCCCATACTTCAACGTGTGTTAATGGAAATCAACTGTATTGTTCGAAATATATCTACCACTTGTGTTACCGAATTTGTTTCACTAATACTAATACTGGATTATTGCAACTGTTCGTGCAATTATCGATTGTTTGCACCTTGGTCATCTCATTGATGTTCACAACACACGGAACACAACATATCAACAACAAAGGTATACAAACAACACGCAGCTATTATCGGTTTCTCACAACAAGCATAGACTTAACATAAACAAATACCATTAATAAACCAACAATCACCTGAAACAATGCGAGAAAGCACGCTTAGTCGCACCCTTGAATTTTCTCACGCTGAAAATCACTAGCACACGCTAGCATACACTAACTAGCTATCCTGTACATTGGAAAACAACGGCATCCGGTAAAATCGAATACCAACATGCAGTGCACCACGAGAAAGGGAAGAGAAGACCACCGGGAGGAATGATGCCCTGGGATATCAAACTTTGGCCGGTTCAACCAAACCCGCACCAAAACCGGCTAATTGTACTAACGGTTGTTCACATTCGAAAAGTTGCGTTTCTGAATGGAACAGCAGCAAGGAAAAGCGTCGAGAGTGCGTTTGTTGCTAGTTTACGCTGCAGTCATCGCTTAAACTGATCCGGCAACATAAACATCCGGCCCGTGAGTATTGGGTTAAGTATCAAACATGCACATAATAGATTAACATTTGACTTGTTCTATTACCCAGTATCCGTCTCTCTCTCTCTTGCTCTCTGCTTCTCTTTATGTTGATCTCTTTTTACTTCGTCCAATCCATGGACATTATTTATATCTTGTTTTGTTTCAGACAACCATGCCCTCATGAACGCACACACACTCATGTCTATGCAATATCTAGCGCAATGTTAGAGAATTGAAAAATCCTTGTTTAAGGCCTCTCGTTCTGGCTTACTAGCCAACCAGAATGAATGGTACAATACTTCCAGGCATATCTGCTTTCGTTTATGATTTCTCATTATAGCTGCAAGAATTCACCTGTTCCGTATAAGGGTAGCATCCATTTAAGCTACACACTCTAGCATACACGTTAAATGAGACAGAGATTTGCTAGTAAAAGTTGGGGATTAGAACAGACTGCTTCTGTCTCGGCTCCCAGGAGCAATATTTGCCGCTATAAAATGATGTTGAAATGTTTCTATTCATGATAAAACTCATCCGGTGTTGTGGTGTGCGTTTTAGCGAGGTGCATATCATAGCACCATCTGCCATTGATGGAATCCTATTTCACATTGCAGCCCCTCGAACGTGGTTTACTCATTAGCCAACCCCTACCGTCATCGTATACTCCCGGATACGACGTATTTCTAACCATCGCGACCACATTACCGTTCATCGTACGATTCGTGGCATTATAGCATGATATAAGCAGCCAAATTCAGCGCTTTGGTGCGCAGCATATTTGATAGCTTGGCTCGCGTACTATCATTCCTTCGAAACAGAACCAACCGACCCCTAGTTCATGCATTCATTAGACATCGGGATGAAATATTTATGTTTAAAAATCAACAAATTTTCATTATCATGCTTTTCATCACAATCAAACCAACCATATCGGAGAGCACTCTAGGAGGCTGCCTGATTGTGTTGAAGAAGGTGGCACAAAATTATCCCAGGGAGCCCGCGAACATTACCGTGCTGCTTTCCTAACCAATCGCTCCATATTTTCTAACGATCGCAGCTCACTCTTAACTCATGAACACGGTTGCTATTCGCTATTGGCTACGCGTGTGCGAGGCGCATAAAAGTGATTGAAGACGAAATTGCAAGTTCGACCAAGAGCGTACCAAATGATTCGCATTTGCTAAAAACGCATCTTGCTAATCCTTTGTGCGTGCAGCGAGTGGCTTAAGTGGAGTTTCATAATGTGGCTTATCATACACCAAAAGAAAGGAAATTCAATTCCCCAACTATTTAGTTTGTAAAAAATATTGATTTAATAAATTAAATGGACTTCCCCGCTTTGTTCCGGTGAAAAAATAATTGCCAGCGGGGAATCACGAGGAAATATAGTTAATTAATTATTTCTATTTGTTTGACGAACTAAATATCTGTGGAATTGGATATCCTTTCTTTTTTATGTACGATACTCCAAATTCGGATATATATTTGATGAAATATTGCAAAAAAAAACAACATTTCACGTTCACTTTCACGTAAGGACTAAAACCTTTAGTTTGTTCGGATATCGGTTCGGTTATTATGATGCAATCCTATAGGAATGTATTATGGTACTTAAAAGTAGGTAACTGGAAGTTTAACTTGAGTCATTTGTACAACCTTAGGAAAAATATTAACTGTGTGGAAAAATTGTTTAATTTATTGAGGGTTTAAAAATCTGATGATTAGTTATTTTATGATAAAACAAGCCTCATTTAAAAAAAAAACATTGAAGAAATTTTTATTTAAAAAAGAAAAGAAGAATAATGTAAATTATATGATAAAATTTTTAGATGTATAATTTGCAAATTAGTTCAATTTTATTTTTTCTTCAGTTTCAATGTTTTCTTAATACAATAAAACTCATATGAGTTAGAACATAATCTATAGCGGCTTATATCTATGAAACAATTTACTCACTGGAAATCAAACATGTTATAATGAAACAAAACTGACATTCATGTAAAAGTAGTACCGCAAGTGATATACAAGCTTCCTAAACGGCCTAGAGTACCTTGCAACTGGAGAGTTGTTCTTTGTAGTAGCCATCCGGCCCAACTTTTACAAGTTTCCAAACTATATTTCTATTAAACAAAGCTCTTGTTGGATCATTAATAACAAAAATGCTCTGCTCTTAACATTAGCCGAATTAATATTGAACACAATTACAACTAACAAAAGCAACAGTACTTCAACACTATCCGAGAAGCAAATCCAGCATTGCTATCATTCTTATGCAGAATCCAACCCAATACAGCGCCTTAAGTGAACCATTTATTAATCATCCACTCATGCGATGAAATGGGTTTATGGGCTTGGCTTTTGATATCGAGATCTATTGTGTAATCTGTCGCCATCTGTCACTGGTCAACCGTCGGTGATTTGAATATTACATACTCAACAAAGTCTTGATCTAATTATGTTATCGGCATCGTACAGTAGCTGTGACTCAACGATTCATACACTGTTGTATATAGCGAACACGGTATCAACGATGATCATCTCATGGTCCGTTTCTTACCCTTACAACGAAGCAAAACATTCTACTTCTGGAAGCTTTTAGGGGGTTTAAAATCTTTATTGAGCT
Organism: Anopheles bwambae; assembly: GCA_007018985.1. Classification (NCBI taxonomy): domain Eukaryota; kingdom Metazoa; phylum Arthropoda; class Insecta; order Diptera; family Culicidae; genus Anopheles; species Anopheles bwambae. Next base: position 6,067 of record SIXB01002245.1, on the reverse strand, counting down.
TCAACACCCAATCGAAGTTGGATTTAATGCAGTTCAGTATATTGCTCGTTCTATTCGGCTGTCAATTCGATACATAACGGTCACCCCATTCATGAAATGTTTCACATCTGAATGTAAAGTCTGGTATGAGCGTGGAAACTATTTAAAAGTTCACTCTCGATTATTTTCGTACGTCCGGTAAACAGCATATTTTTTGCATAAGCAACAAAAAATAAAGAAGTAAAAGGGTTTTATTTAATTTTGTAATACATCGTGTGAGGATAGTAAAAAATAGTAAAAATGAGTTTAAAAAAGGTGCTGCTGTGATTTCACCAGCTTACATCGGTGGAGAAGCAGGAGGATGAAATATGTGATCAATTAGTCGTTCGAATGATTTTTTATCGAGACGGTTTCTTTGGATGATGCAATAAAATCTTTTGCATTAGCGATAATGCCAAGCATTGGAAAAATCGACCAAAGCGATAATAATATTACATAAAAGTCTATGCAGGTAATGTTAGACATAATGCTTTGCATTGAATACCTTTACAGATTTGACAACAATATCAGATATATTTGACAAACGTACATCAAGCAACCAAACAATTAGTTGATTTTTCATTGTCTTTGTTGAAATGTTCCAATGTTATCAATGTTGAAATTTTACAAAATTGAACTGTTTACTTATGGTGTTAAGAAAGTATGAGAAAAACACTTTTTGCTCTGGACGGCATATTGATTATGAACATAACTGTTCTCGTTTTTCCATTGCATGGCAAATAACTGAAAAAAGGAACAAGTTTAACAAACAAAAAAGTTTTAAAAATATCATACGAAACTTAAAAATACTGTTTGGTTTCAATCAATCATAATCCAATCATTCGTAAATTTCCTAAATCCAATCAATAAAAGTTTTCTCTTTGAATTTACTCATTTTCCAGAAGCAAATTTTAAAATGGTCTGTTTACTCTGCTATTTATGACAGCTATAGAAGTGCCTGTTCAGTTTTTTAAATTCATTATTTAGCGCACTTCAGGTCAGACTCGTTTGCAGTGGATAATCAATGACTCGAATAAAACAAAACTCCTAAAAACCTATGCAGTCAATCATTTATCAACAGCAACTGGGTAATAGGATCACAGGGACTGCGTCGCACCACGGAAAGCAGCGTAAAAAGCATAATCAGTAGACCAGATCGCCGCAGCAGAGCGTCAACCAGGGTGCACCGCACGCACGACTCCGCATGAAGTAATACGCACCACAGCGTACTGGCAGAGTTGGGTAAGTCGGGGAGGGGGATGGAACACGCTCACTTCTAGTTAACAAAAAAAGAAAAAAAGTTTACGTACCTAAATCGGTGATGGCACCAGGTAGCAGTGGTGGTGTTGCACTAAAATGCGCTTCATAGGATAATTAAAACGAAATTAAGTTGTTTATGTGAGTGTGAAATGTTCTCGGGACTTTTAAAAAGGAGGTTAAACGTAAAAAGGGACCATTCTGTTGGTGATAGTGACAGAAAATTTCATTATTTTGTTTAATGTGTCAACATTTTTTCAAAACCTAACGATTTCGTAACAAAACTCATATTTGTGTAAGGCCTGTAAATGACCACATAGCAACGCAATTATTATTATTTTTAGCATATCTTTTATGATTTGTTATCGATTAATTGAAAATCATAGCGTTTTTACCACATTTTTACATTTTTAAGCGTTTTTTTACACAAGTGCCATTATAGGTACACAATACAGCCATGTTCCTATAGTGGTTATAGTTATACAAAAAGTAGAAATTGGAAATTTTAGATTTTTCTGGAATATTTTTAACACGTCGTATTGTTTTCACTAAAATGAGGAACAGAAATGAGTTTCCTGAAAGTAATTTACAAAAAAGCCAAAATTCGCATACCTGGCTGAGTAAAAAATCGACTTCGAATCAAGCACACTTTTTCAGGTGTGGGTTGACGACAGATGTTATTCAGTACTTTAGTCAATATATTCATCACTCAATTTTTTACATGTTTTAGATCAAATCAAACGATCAAATGTATGAAATCAATATTATGACAGCTATACATATGAAAACAGCTTCAAAACTAAATTCCATGTATAATATACACAGTTACAGTTTTTAGGTATCTTTGTATACCACCACTATAGAAACACTTTACGGCGATTATAGGAACCATATCACCATTAAAGGTACAACGCAGCAGCCAGTAAAATATGTATTTTTTCGTAAATTTGTTGTGTTTGATGGTAAAAATGATTGCGATTGCGAAGATAAAGCATATTCCAATTGCTAAGTGTTAAAATATTCATGAATTTACCTTCCTGACATTTTAAACCTATTGAAGCACATCTGTACCCTCACATATAGCACCACTATTGGTACATTTACCGTACAATAATTATTGATACATCGCGGCACGAACTTATTGCGAAATTAAATTGCCGCATATCGTGCTTTCAAAGCAAGAACAATCGACGACCTACAATTTATTGCATCAACTGTGTTGCAAACGAATGCATCGAGCCAGTGTCGCATTATGTACAAGCAACAATTGATGAATGTTTACAAACCGGGCACGTCCATAAAGAATAAGCGCCGCTACTCTACTGGCATGCATGAAGCGGTATGGTGCTGAACGAGATAAGCATTGGTGAGCATTCCCGAGTTGTGTTCGTAGCTTTTTTCCGCCGCACAACCAGTGCCGCTGCTTGTGTGTTCGAAGCTTGTGGATTCGCGGCACAACCGGTCATTCCTGAACAGCGAAGAAAGTCACATCAATTGTACGTATCTCCGGCCATTATGAGCATAACCGAACCATACATACCTCCAGCAACTTTCCGTCAACGAAAACCATCAGATGCATTACACCGGGACACGACGATACAAACAGCCCACTCGTCCCGTCCCTATTGTCGGCGACGGTAATCGGTACCAAGTGATCGTCGTCCCGAAAACGTAGATCTTGCTGTACCGTCACGCCACAGTGGCCTAGTCGACGACCTTTTAAGTCCCGCAAGACCAGCGTCAGCTTGTGTGCGTTCAGGGTAGCCATATCGCCGGCCGAATGCTCGATGCCACTCTGCTGTGGGCCCGCTTTCTGGGTGATAACTATGCCAAACTGCGGGACGTTGGTCGATGCTCTCGAGTTCCGGGAACGTCAATCTACCGGGGGAAAAAAACAATCTAAAACAATCAGCTCCCAATATCTCTTTTTGCTTGGAGTTTCAATTCCCTAAAAAAACCTTCGGCAAACATTTTGACACAAACTAGAACAGTGTTTAAGTTATCCAGTGCAAGATTTTAATTCCACTTCTCAATGATTGTCTGCAAATAACTGAACATTTTTTGGCCCAAATTGTAGAAAATTAAGATACGAAGGCGTGGTTTTGTTCATTCAAATGCATGCACAATATTTGCACAGTGAAAAGCTTGTGAACCTGAATAAAAGTGCATTATAACACACCCACTTTCATCCTGAATCATGTTGATTAATTCTACAGTTTCGATCAAACTGTCTGTCCCAGAAGTGTTATGATGATAAGAGTTGTACACCATTAGGATGGCAGCGAGTGAAATGCCGATATAATGTTCATCAACATAAAATTGTGTCCAATTTAGATCAATATATTTATCCTATTTATAGAAATTGAATGCAGTTTACAACTTTATTTCGTTATAGTTTAAGAACTTCATCGCAATTATAGTCTCAGTTATTATCTCAGGAAAGACATGTTAAACATTCTCACTAATAAAAACAAGAAAACACAATAAGTTTTATTCATATTTGAGCTGGAAACAACACCAACTATCCATACAAAGTTCCATGGTAAGATCCGTCGTAAATATGGGTTTCAAATGGTTGCAACAAATATTCAAAAATGTAAACTCCCATTATCATTAAGCTCATCAACAGCATCAAGAGAAGTTGTAATTATAGTTTAATCTCATTCCACATACAAGTTAAGCTAACATAATAATCCTTATCATGCTGATAAAAACGACTATCGCGTAATGTGTTCACAATGTGAAGTAGACCACAGGATTATCTTTTTAAAAAAAAGGTACATTTAAAAGTACTTTACCAACTTTTTCCTTACTACAAAAATTCCACTAAACAGGTCCATAAAATGGATTGTTAAATTACAATTGCTTTATGCGTTACTCCCCATCACCACACGGATTGGTGTATCGAAACAGCAGTCCAACACGTCGTTGGAAATCTGGTGTAACCGGTTTTCTCGCAATGATCCCTTGCGTTATATTCAAATTTGCAATTTACTTCTAAAATCCCTGTATCTTTTTCTGTTTCTTCAGCATTTACCAAGTTCCAACTTCTAGGCCATGATCATCTCCATCTTTTTCTCACAGAGGCTGTTGATTCGTACAGTCAAGTCGTTCAACCTACCCACCGACTGCAGCACATAGCCCTCCAGAGAACGTAGCCCACAATCATTCAGCAATTGTCCCGGTGCAGCAGCGTGCTACACTAACGGCAGATCACCTGGTGGCAAGTGGTGTAGAATAGTTTTATTTAATTTTCCGGATGCATCGGACATTTAATCGAGCGTGGCACCGGGTCGGCCTCCCTCGGGATGAGAGCGTCCGTCGGGTCCGCACTTTCATCAGCTCTGGTTGCCGCCGGTGTGCTTTCCCGCAAACGTTGCACAGCTTCAATGCACACCTTTGACAGGATACGGTTGCCGGTTGCTGAAAATAAATGCCATATAGTGAAACAGAAATGTAGATGTTTTTGAATTTCATCCGCCCAAAAGAATGATTCAGAGGAGAGGAGTTAACGGGTACCAACCAGTGTTTGTGGCGTGAACATGAAATTGGAGAAATCGAATTAGTTTTTAAATCGAGCAAGGCACGTAAAAACACTGTTGCGCTCGGTGGCGCTGTGTTAGAATGCGAGTATTTTCATAGGGGAAGGTAGGTAAAGACGGACACTGCGGGTGTTCGAGTAGAATCACAGAAAAAAAAGGTTTTCACACAAGCACGTTTTTGCAGCTGCTTTATTGGTAATTCACTTATTTTATTGTCCAAGACCAAGTATATCGCACCAAAACGAAGCGCTCAAAAAAAGCGTGCTTCCTATCCCCCTTTTTTGATTCAACTCCCCGATGACGCGTTAGTTTTTTGGCGCTTTCCCCTCTTCTTTCGTTTTACCTGATGGTAATCATCGCTTTCAGCCGCCGCGCACGTTTCTTCTTCTCAATGCCTCGGCAGTGATGCCATCATGCCCCAGTCCCCGCCATCCTATATGAGAGCAGTGGTGCCATTACTCCCGAGCCCGTCAAACATTTTTGGAACGATGGCAGTGGTGCCAACATACCCCAGCCCGTGCAACCTGCTGTTCCAATCCTATGCGGTCAGCAGGCTTTACTACACCTCCATCACTGCCAACTTATGCACTGGTCTTTTGATTGTGCTGCCCTTTGCTGTCTGCACAGTAGCACTACGAATCCTCCCGTCTTTTCCTTTGAAGACCTCCTGGATTCGTCCTCTTATCCAAGTTCTGCGCTCACCATCCGCAACATACACCAAGTCTCCCTCGGCCACAGGTTTACTTTCGTTGAACCATTTTGTTCTTCTATTCAGGGTAGGAAAATATTCCTGTTGCCAACGCTTCCAAAACTCGTCCGTCAGAAACTGTGTTTGGTGATAGCTGTTTCTTATGGCGTCTCCTAACTTTGTAGGTGTCTTCGCTTGATCTTGGCTTCCAGAAGAGCTTCCTAAGAGGAAGTGATTTGGCGTGAGAGCTTCATTGTCAGAGGTGCTTTGAGGTACATATGTCAGCGGTCGTGAGTTAATCAAATTTTCTGATTCCGCCAGTACCGTGGTGAGGATTTTATCTGTAAGTTTGCGTCCGTCTTGCAGGACAGTTAGTGCTTCTTTAACGCTTCTAACTAGCCTTTCCCATACGCCCCCCATATGTGGCGCTGCGGGTGGGTTAAACTGCCAAGCTGTGCGCGTGTTTGTAAAAGTTTCCGCGCAGTCATTATTGATTTCACGAAGTTGTTTCTTCAGTTCATTGCTAGCACCAACAAAATTTGTCCCATTGTCGCTAAATATT
>SIXB01002244.1:6511-21046 GCA_007018985.1 Anopheles bwambae | reverse complement strand
AATGAGATTTGTAGGCGCAGAAACGACAGCAAATAAAAGGCGAAAAAGAGAACAAACACAGAGACGGGGAGAAAAAGAAAGAGAGCGAGAGCGAGAGAAGTGGAGTGGAATCAAAACAATTATTAGATTGCGGTACACTATCTATCAGCTGACCGAGTCGCTCGTGTGACGTTCGAAAGGTGGCTTATCATTTCATTGCCACGAACGGTATATGGTGCTCTTGAAATTTTAAACACTAACTGACGAAGGAACTTCGGTTTCTTTCTTGGATCATCTGCGCTATTTTGCAATCGTTTGTGTTTTCCTTTTTCTGTTTGAAATATACAACGTCAATGTTTGTACTTGTTTGCATCAACACTATCAGCATAGTCAACAAACAACAACAACAAAAATCAAAGAATAACCGTTTGCACAATTGCATTGAAGCTTTGGTGTTTTGGTTCATTGAAAGAAACAAATCCCAGTCAGCTTGGCGCTCCCCTATTTCACACCGACCAACTCATTGAGAGCAACCGATCGCCCACCAGCAGTAGCGCAGTACTGGACGTCTCAACAAATGCCAGCCGCACGGTAAACAATGATAGTTTACGGGCCAGTTGGAAGCTTGGAAAAAGAAAGTTGCTGATGAGATTGGCAGTTCGATAAGCGTCCGCTGCAACCTTTAGCACCTTTCAACGTACGCAAACGGACAGCCGGCCGGCGATGTTGGTGATCACTATCACTCCGCCAACAATGTTGCACAAAATCGGACGATGATTTAATGTTATGTTGCTGTTTTGTCTTCACTTGTTGATGTTGTTTTGCCTCCGCCCGTGGATGATTTGTTGTGCCAAAACGCTCCACCAAATACAGCCAACACACAAACATCCCTTTTCCGTTCAACAACGCGTTGCTAATTAATGCGAGAATGGATTTGTATGCAAATTTCCATAAATGACACACACAAAAAAATACGTCACAGCGATCACACCCTTTCAACCGAACATTATTGCAACCGCACATCTCCACAGCATCTCGCGAGATAAATAAAAATGGGGTTTTGCAAAATTCTGTACGCTCTCGATTTTTATTTATTTTTTTCTTCTTCACTGATTCTTGAGTCTGAGTGTCTGGGCCCCGAAAATATATTGCGCCGGTGCGTCGTTCTGCGGATATTTCAATGTCAAAAGGGTAATGATCGAGATAGAGAGAGAGGTATACGTAGGATTTTTTGTTGTTTGTATTATGATTTCGCTTCGTTGTGCTCAAAATTTCATTCCATAGGTGCTTCCATCCCAATGGGAGGGTGGAAAGGGCGGAAGCAGAGGAGGATCAACGTGTCGCTCTTCATACGCAACCCTTCCCACTATTACCCACTGCCTACACCCCCCAAAGCAGCGGGGGTGCCGCTCGTCGTAAAGCCGGATCGGAGAAGAACCTTACCGCCGCTTAAGAACAACGATCGAGCCGCTAACTTATGGGAATTCGCATTCGCGATCGTTCCTGGTTGTTGTTGTTGTTGGTTTTTTTAACGCGCTCTAGAGCTTTTGAACGATACTGGTAAGAGGCGCCCAGTTTTTTTTTAACACATTCGCGATTTATTGGAGAATGTTTGACAGAAAAGGAACAGGACAGCACACTGTCGTGGTAGTAGGAAAATAACAAGAATATTTGCGTAAGACAGGTTTATTTAAAAATATATATAAAAAAAAACTTCTACAACGCAACGCGTATTTACATTGAGTTGTTTTAAGCCCCCCCGTCGTGTATGTCTGCCAGCGGACGACGTCGACGATCGTCTCGATTTGAAGCGCCGAGCTGGCGTTTCTTTAGCACCAAAGAGAAAGGGAAACAGTAAAGCACCTTTTGGTAACCTGATCGTGAGTGATCGGCGTACGAAATGATCCTCTGCGCGCTTTGCACACGCAACGAATGGTTTCGCTGCGTGTGTACGCAAGCGGGTTCGTCGCTAGCGCGATCGCACACCAAATCTTTCGTTTCGAAGAGATTCTTTCCCTCCCTGTGCTGCTGAGAATGTTTTATTGCAGGTTGTCCGTGGGTTGCGGTGGATTGTTCTATGATTCTTGAGTATGTGTGTGTGTGTGTGTGTGAGAGAGAGAGAGAGAGAGAGAGAGGGTATGTCACACATGATTTTATTACGCAATCAATAAGCTGTTTATGGCGTAGAGTAAAACTTATCCCGGCTTTAATGGTTGTGTGACTTTAACTGGAGAAAGACTGTAGGAGAATACTCTGCAACGCATGCAATTGTTGGTGTGTTTGCAGACTAATTAGCTGCAATATCTAAGCGTTTGTTTAATTTTCAATATTTTTTTATATCCCCAATTACACTCACAAAAGGCGCTTTATTTTTAACACACAAAAACATCAATCTGTGAGCTTTTTTTTCCTTTGTCTACATTATTCCACTTCCCCTTTCCAAGCTTAGAAGCCACTTTCGCGTTTGTTTTGCTTCTCTTAACCACACAAAGGGAAGCTTCTGCGTCCCAAAATAGCGCGCGCGCGTACCTCTAAACCGTTTCGGATGCTAATTAAAACCAAACACACACACACACACACAGAAACACTCAACACTCCTGCTGGAAACTGGTTTGCATTCCCCCGGTAACAGCAAGTAACGATCCTGCCGGGGCCGGTGGTAGCCTCACCCCAAACTCGGTGGCTAATTAAAAGACTCCCGAATGTTAGTTTTTCCCGCTTTGTACCTTCCTGGCTTGGTTTCGGATCGTATTCTACGGCTAAAAGCATCGCAGCCTTCCTTTCGATCGTGACCTTCTACCGATCGATCGGGAGGATGGAACAGAGCTACAGCAGAGGTGGAAGGTATCAATACGGAAGGGCAGACTTGCCGGTCAGAGCAATCCGCTGCCGGTCGGCATGATCCATCCCCGGGCCCGCTTGCCTTACTTTGTTCGACTTCCACTGCCCTCACACTCGCATCGAAATCGAAAGGGATCGACAACATGATCCACATGCGCCGTGGAAAGTGTGTGAAACGGGCGATATCGTGGCTTACGGGTGGAACGGTGGCAAGATCGGACCCCAAATCAAGCAAACAGGGAAGTGTCGGACGCGTCCTCCTTTTCGTATGCCAGCCCACCAGCCCAACCGCCGCCGCCGCAGTCGCCTATAATTTGACGCAGCGGTTTCGTTACCGCGGAAGCGTCTAAACTCTCGTTTTCTAACGAACGCGGTCGCAATACAGGAAGCGTGTGGCTGGCGGTCTGTCTGGCTTGGCTGGCTGGATGGCTGGCTGGCTGATTTGCTTCATGCACATAGGCACACACAGCACCACCGGTTCGGCACCGGACGAGATCGAAAGTTTTAGCAGACCGGCGGCGAGTAACTCTCACCCAAAACCGGTGCCCAGACGTACCTCCCTTTACCTGCTGCCCCCCCCCCCCCTCCCCTCCACTCTCTTTCTCTCTCTCTCCCCACAAACCACCATCTGGTGGCTTCATTTCCATTTCAAGCGCTAAAGTTGACCGATTTTTTCGGTCTGCCCTAACGCCCGAGAGACTTGTTGGATTGTTGGGCCTTTGGGAAGAGGGGTAATGGTGATGGTGGTATTGTTGGTGGGAAAAGCCCAAGCCAAGCAAAGGTGGCCCACAAAGTTGGCGGAAGGAAAAAAATATACAACGGAAAAGGGGGGGGGGGGCGACGGTGTAAGCATAAAACTGTGTCAAAAAGGAGACGCGCGCCTGTTACCCCTTTTCCTTGGAGCGCGCGGGCCCGCGCTGATGTGTGTGCGCGTGCTCAAGAGTGCGTAGGTTTTTGGATAACCGAGCATAAAGCATGTGCCCGACCCCGCGCGCGTGTGTGTGTGTGTGTGGTTTGGTGTTGCTGTGTTGCTGAAAAGACTGGTTTTCGCTACTTTGAAAAGTGTTGCCCGGAGCGTGCGCAGGGTAAGGAATTGGCATTTCAATCGGGATGCATTGGGGCTTAGCAGCGAGCTTTTGGTTTCGGTGCTGCCAACGCGGGGGTCGTAGTAGCCCGGGCCGATCAGGCGAACGCTGGTGCAGTTTTGTTTGTGTTTGCAATGCATAAACGACAGCAACAAAAATTGGAATAATTAAGACACAAAATGTTTTAAACATATTTCTTCATAAGGTTGATCATCCTAAAACATAGCCTTTGCTGAATCATTTAGGTCAGCGATCGCTAAAATTCGGACTCTCTCAAAACTGAGTTTTGCAATTTGATTTGCATGCAACCAGCAAGAAGCCTCCTTTATTTTCCTTCTTAAAAATTAAATAACTTTTTTTTTGTAATTTACATTTGTATGGTGTCGATTACTTGAAACAGATTTGATTTTATTTAAAAAATAAATAAATAAATAAATAAATAAATAAATAAATTAATAAACAAATATTGTAAAATGGTTGTTTTTGTGAATATTTCAGTTTGCGTTGTTTTAGGCTTGTCTTGGCTAATTGAGATACAAATGAAAGATCACATTTCTTCTTAAAAAAAAGAAGGAAATCTCTGAAGAGTTGTTTTACAATTACATGTTATTCGCTTAACTTTTCTTTTGCATCCAACATTTTCTTTTAATTTCATGTAGTTTATTGTCAACTCATATGTGTATCTTAGGTTTAAGCTTCGGATTGAGCCCTACATCCATAGAATGGCCAATCCTGCTTATAGATACACCAATCAGTCATACATGGTCTAGCTCGTTAGTTGTTAGGACAAGCCTTAGAATAACTACAATAATATGAAAGCTTGTTTAAGAAACTCGGCAAACGTTCGCTTCAATTCCTTTCTTTCCCAATTCCATTTTTTTTGTGCCAAATTTACCGAGCCCCAGTTTAGCTTAAGCTTGGACAAATCTCCAGCCATCCGGCTAAAGAGTGAACTAACAACGCACGCAAATTACGCGCACAAAATATGATAATTTATCATGCACTGTTAAAAAAAAAAAACCTCTTTTTGCACCTATGCCGATACTCTTAACATCGTCGTCGTTAAATCAACCCCGTACACGGCACGGAGTACGACGAGCACGTATGTGCGCACAAACCACGGAATCCGGTTGTTACCGGTGGTGGTGGTGGCTTGTGGCAAGAAGCCAGCGGGCTGGGGTTACACTTTCAGAGAAAGGTTCACCCATGCAGGCCGCGATTAGCATTAGAAGTCCCGATGCGCGCACACCACGGCGTACAAGGCACGATGTTCGCGAGGGGCAGGCTTAACGTAACGGAAGCGGCTCCCTTTTCCCTCATTCCCTCCCAGCGTGCCCTAGCCGCCGCGTAGCTTAACTGCTGCAGCGTGATAGAAATTTCCCTTTCACATAAATCTACATCCGACCGTCGTTTGCGTTACGGTGCCGCGGTGCAGGAATGGCCGTGCCACAGTATTGGGATGCCAAGGAAGCGGGATAAGAAGGGCACGGGTGAAGTTTTCCGAGGGCCGAGGGCAAGTGAAGCGTCATTACAGGAACGAGTTTTCCCAGTCCCGTTCCCTGCGGTGTATGTGTGTTTGTGTGTGTGTGTGTGTGTGTACCAGTCTCATCCCAAACCTGCCTGCCACGGGTTCGTCGCTGTTTACGTTATTTAAACGCGCAATCTCCTCAACTCGCCTCCGTGCAACATAATCGATCCGCCGAGCAGTAGGCGCGCAGAGGGGGGGGGGGGGGGGGGGGCGCTGGCACGATCGATCGAACGATCGTACGGAGAGAGAAAGGTACTCCTCACCCTCCCCCGGTAAAGGGAAAATGCTTCGTTTTCACTATCAATGCTCTACCGAGAGGCACGCGTCAATTACCAATACGCCTCTGCCCTCCATCTCCCCTGCCCGGCCGGTGTCATTCATTCATGATCACAACATCTCGGAGATTGATTGGCGGCAAAAGAAAAGTGCTCTCCCCGCCCCCCCTGCTCAAACGCTTTCTCAAAGTGTCATGTGTCTCTTCCCTCCCCGCTCCCACCCGCCCCACCACGAATTGATCCATCGTTTCGCCGGAAATTCAATCGATTGATTGCTTTGTCCCCTGTGTGCCGCTCATTAAGTTGTATGCGCTTGTGTGAGGGGAGAGAAAACACGAACCGAATGGCCACTTATGGTTGTTGCATCGTTTGCCCCCGCCAAAGGGAAAACAAGCGCACCGGTTTTTCTTCTGCCCGGTTTGGGGTTCTTCTCTCGCTCGCCAGGCCCAAATGTGCCCGAGATGGACGCCCGTTTTGTTGGAGCGTGAAGCTAGGCTTTTTTGCCGCACAACGGACAGTTACATAACTGTTGCCTCGGTGGGGAGCGGGGCGGGGGGGGGGGGGTGGTTGGTTGTTTAAGGCGTGCGAGTAGAAGGAAAAACCTGCAGCAGCTGTACGAGCGGTGCGTTTGAGCGAACAACAAAAAAAAGAAGAGTTATGTTTCCCTTCCTTTCAAAAGCGGGTGCAAGTGCCATGGGGACGCGTAAAGTCCGGCATTCGGAAATGTTGGCAGGAGCATATGCAAATTCCTTTATATTTAAATTAACGGAAAAATATAAAAATAAATAAAATAAATAAATAAATAAATAAATAAATAAATAAATAAATAAATAAATAAATAAATAAATAAATAAATAAATAAATAAATAAATAAATAAATAAATAAATAAATAAATGAATAAATAAATAAATAAATAAATAAATAAATAAATAAATAAATAAATAAATAAATAAATAAACAAATAAATTAATAAATAAATAAATAAATAAATAAATATACAAATTAATATATAAATAAATCAATATTAAATAATAAATAAAGCAAAATAAAGGAAACAAGCGTAATATATGAATTAAAATAAATGAGCACTACTAAAACACTTAAACACAATCCTCTTTAAGAACCCCATTCAATCGTTTCCAACCCTTATTTCAAATGTTACAAACGATCGCCAGTACAAACTTCTGACTTGAAAACAGAGCGAAAAGTGGTAGGACACGACAAAAATAAAAATAGCCCAAGAACGTTTTTACCCCTCCCAAACAATGCTCTAATGAACGTAATGAAGCTCTCAAACCACCTCCAGCCGACCACCGAAGGTCGAAGGGATATTTCCAAAGGTGGACACACACACACACATACGCCATTCCATTCCTTGTTCGCACCTTCGCCCGCACATCCACGGGGCGCGTCCCACGGATGGGTACGATCGTTCGCAAAGACAATTGCCTTCTTATTACTATCATCATCGGTCATCATTATGCTTCATTACCTTTCCCCTTCTCCCCTCTTCCCCAGGTTTTGCATTCTCGTCGCTCCGATCCGATTGTTCCGACGAGATGCACTGCACAACTGTGCGGTGGCTATTTTATGCTGCTCGTCACGATAAGAGCTCAATTCTGGATTTTCTTTTTTCTTCGTCTCTCTCTCTCTCTCTTTCACTTTTTTCTTTGACCACTTTTCCTCTCTCCATTCCTTCACAGAGCGCCTTACACCTGACCTTCGTGTGGTTTGCAATTGCTCTTAGCTGTATGTGTGTGTGTTTTTGTTTGTTTGTTCGTTACATTGCAAACATATTTATGCCACAAGAGAGGTATTTCCTTGCAAATAACAAAAAAGGCAAACGTATTGCCCTCGTTCTAGTAATAAATCGACTGAATGAATAAAAAAAACAAATCAGCACAAGCAACCCAGAACGAGTGGTACTAAGTTCGAAGTAGTAAAAAAAGGGCTAGTTCCTATCCAAACGACGATCGTCCCCATGAGTGCTTGCGAGTGGGCGCTTTTACAACGAATAGACAAAACTGAAAGTTTGCCTCGCTTTGCACAAAACAAAAACTGGCACAGCAGCGGAAGTAGACGTCACATTATTCCCCCACCCTCTGGGAATCACATGCGGAGGAAGTGAGTGTTGTTTTTTTTTTCTTTTTGACGATTTATCCTCACGTGCATTATCATTAGGTTCGGCTTCACTACAGTGGTTTTGCTACACTTTGCATAAATAATTCTACTTGGATCGGCAATTTGTGACGTAACTAGCTGGTAAGATGATACTGGTTGTTGGGGTGTGCGACAGGCAAAAAAAAATGAATCGATCAAAGTATTGAAAATGTAATGTGTCATTTGATCGCTGTCGTAGATCGATTCCTCCAGAAGCCCAATTATGTATAGTCTTCAATTTTTATTTATTTTTTGTGTGTATGTGCAAATAAAATCAATTATGGGCCACCGTGTTTTTCTCACAATTACCAAGCACAGAAATTAACAATAAAAAAACCTTTTTTTACAATTTAATCCATTTTTGCAAACGTCCTTCCAAACAGCAAGCGAAGGAATTTACTGTGTGCTGGTCAGGTCGCGTGGAAAGCTGACGCCATGGTTACGCACAGCAGCGCCTGGCCCCTGCAAGCGCACCTCTGACGTAGTCGTTCATTCATAGGAAAACTGTGAAGCAAATCAAATTTTTCGGAAAGTAGTACACTACAACCGCCCCGAGAAATGCCACAGACTGCACAATAACTCATGGCCCTTAAAAAGCAAAGCAGGGCCCGGTGTCTAATATCAAAACAAATGTGTTTTATGTGTGTCGCACTGTTTCTTTTACCATTCGACTGACGTAATGCCATCCCGCGCGTAAGCGAATTAGTGCGAGCAGTAAGCAGAGTATGACTATTGCCTCCATCAGCGCCCTAGTAACGAGTTCGCCTGTTTGCTGTTTGGTTTGCTTCCAGCAAGAAGCTTTCTGGTGCTTTTACCATCCATCACCCAACGGAAGAACGGAAGGGTAAAGAGGGGTTGTGGTCCATCAAATGGGTTTGTTGACCAATGCGTTCGCCAAACGGTCCGCAATGCGCTTGATCGTGTTGACCGTGACTGCTGGCCAAACTGCGCACGCCGCAATTGATTGAATTCGTGCCAGACTGCAGGTGCAGAAAGTGGTTGATATTGAATATTGAATATTGAAAATTATTCTAATTATCAATCCAATCGAACGTGCCAGTGTAGCTGTGATTGCTGTTACACGCACAGTACGCAAAATGGGATGATGTGAGACTGGTGTTACTTGCCCGTTGGCGCTACCGGACCGGCGCGCACCGATATGCAGGTGAAGGTGATGTCCGAAAAACCGGTCCCAGTAGAAGAGATATGGTAATGTAACGTGCTCTCGCAGTGAAGTTTTTGGGTTAGATATGATCGAGTAGAATGATACTTAAATTAAAGTTTTATTACCTTGTCGTTAAGTTGCTGTTTCCAATTTGACAGAAAGATACATTTGTTGCATCATGGATTGCTTGTATGATGAAACGCTTTGCCAGTTTTTGGTGGTAAATTTGAGGAAGGCAGAAGAAGTTGTGAATTCCAAATCTTTGGAGCCTATCGTTTTGAACTAACCCCCTTCAAAAAGCTACAATCACACGGATACATTAATTTGTCCTGTTGTATTAGAACAAAAACGGTTACGATCAAGTGGTCATACACGATTTGCAGGAGGAAAAAAGGAGGCACAAATAAGCTTCCTTTTATCAACTGTGAACCAGTAATTAAGCCAGATCAAATACGTTCTGATAAAAATGTAATTAGTCTTTTTAATTTTTTTCCAATTAATCCTAGTTCGAACTGAGACATCTTTGGCATAATTAACAAATCATTGATGATCATTCCTTCAAATCAATCCCAATTCACCAATTCAATTAAAACCATTTAAGATTTTAAAGTGTAACCCATTTCATACTGCATTTCAAGGGCAAACACTGTGGTCTGAACTCTCACTGCACTTACTTTACCACCAAGAACGATTCCGTTCGTTATAGCTCTAGATCAGTTCATTCTCCCGGTACAGTGGCAGCATCTGCGTCAACTTGTGCAGGCACACCCCACATTAAAAGCAGCAGTAAAAAGCTGCCGATGATGATGTAACTGTGGAACTGTTTATTGGTGTTAATGAACAAACCAGATTCGTCCGGAGGTAAGAAGAATCGTGCCAGTTCCACATAAAACCTGTAAAGTAAAAGCCCGTCCGAGATGGAAAACATTTTGAGAAGCGCCTGGAGCGTTCTTTAAGCTCCACGCAGGCAGACACACACACACATGCAAGAACGGAGGGAATACTGTTTTCCTCCCCCGGGGTGGTCGATAATGGTGTGGTAAAATTGACAATTGGTCGTTCCCAACCCAAAAGGGTTCTAGCGAGCGGGAGCGGAAAAATGGAAAGCGCAAAGGACTCGCAAAGGAATCTCTCCTTCCAGGGCCAAGTGTTTAATTAAAGCAGTGGACGAGAGTTGGGACGGGACAGCAATCATCCCTAAGTGTTCCCCTTTTAGGAGAGGGGTTAGTTCTCTGCCGTTCCGTTCGGGTTCTTATCCAAGAAAATGATGCACAAACCACCGTGCGAAGGGAGAAAAGGCGAACGAAACAAGTAATAAACACCACAATTGTGTGCGAGGGGCAAGATGTCGCAAAAGAAGGCACTCTGCTGGTAGACGCAGGGCATTCCGTTCATCTCAGAACCGCCCGGTGGCAATTGATGATAATGGAAGCTTTGATTAAGCAAACCGTACCATCATCAGCTGCAGCAGCACCACCACCATCACCACCACCACGGAGCAGCAAGCCGTTGGAGAAGGAATAAGATTCTAAGTAGTGTGTAGCCTTCTCTCTTAGCAATCGTTCTGGTAATTATTGGGAAATGGTGAGGCATCGGGGCAGGACCGGCCTGCCGGGACAGCACTAGACTGCACAACTTGTCGTCCCGTCTAGACGACGAGCGGTCACTGCACCGGGACTGCACCGTTAAAAAGATCGGTTGTTCGGGTGTGTCCGATCGCTTTATGCACTAAACTAAAAAGCCACGCGATCGTGCAATCGATCGGCCATTTCGGTCGCATCCATTGGAAATGATGCCAAGATCACGCAGCTCAGACCGTTTAATTAACAAAAACCGTGTCACAGCACAGACACAGCACAGACCCGGTTCGGTTTCGGTTAACAGTGACACTGAAAAAAGACAGCGCGCGGCCGCACGAGTGCATCTCAGGTCAGGTCAGCCGCGGATGACACCCCGAAACACGACCGTGGACAAGTGGAGCGGGAGAATCCATTGGGTTCAATGAATCCGACATAAACCCACTTTTCAACCGGCGGGAGGTTGCCCCAGTTGACTAAATTGACCCACTGGGTGTAGACAATTTTGTCTGCATTTGTGACATCTACCCCTCAGAGACACAGCCACACACACACACACACACTCGAGCAAAGGGTCCGTGTGTATGTGCGTCTGTGTGTATGCAGGCCGTGATTTATCTCAATCACCCAATGCAACTATCATCTTGCCGTGGATGCTCGCGCACGCCGGAGAGAGGAGTGGTGCAAGCCAAACGGAAGATAGTTTGTATGCAACGTAGCTAAAATGGCTGTGTGTGCGACGTGCGGCCGTACTAACGTCTGACATACTTTCACTTTCCTTTTGACCACAGCACGGGGTACCCAGCAGTAGCCGCCGCCGCCGCCGCGTCCGAGTTGGCTGTGGATGAAATGGATGAATCAAGCGCATCACAAGCCGCGCGGAGACAGCTTGGGAACTGGGCCGGGTGGATTTCTTCGGCAATTGATTCGGCCGCTTGCCGGCAGTAGCAGTGTAGCAGTAGCAACACAGCATCTTACCAGTTGACTTAACTCAATCGCTGTAAATTGATGTCAAGAACTCTCCCACCAGCGCCTTAAGGGCGTATGGTGGCGGACATCGACCTAGGGCAGCCGTTCCGAATTGGGATGGCGCAGTTGGGCAAAGCTGAGTATAACAACAACAAAAAAACCACGCGGAAGTACCATTCAATTGAAGGTTCGATGACATCTGGAAGGGGAGGGATGTTCCAAGAAGAAGATCTTCCCGTTTGTCCCTTCAACTCCGGGGACAGCTACGCGGGGTTTTGGAGTTTGTGGAGGGATTCATTGGGAAGATACCACCCTGGAGGGTGAAGATGTTGGAATCAATGGTGTTAATTGATGTCAATTTTCCTCCAGGATACGATCGTCAACCACCCCATCCAAACGTTAGCCGTTATTGGTCTGGATTGCGATCAATTTGCGTGCTGTCTGCAGGAGAATGTATCCCGATTCGTTAGTCTTCGGCTGAGGCTCTCAATTGCCGGCAGGGTGTATAAGATACAGGCAAACAGGCTTCTTGGTCTCAACAACGTAACGTTGGATAATATCAGAAATTCACTTCTTCGTTAGCATCATAACACGACTCCTAAAACGGAACTGCGCGTGTACTCCAGAAGTCATCCAGAATATTCAACCCTTGTCATGCTACTCTCTCTCTCTCACACACACACACACATAAACTTCCCAAAAGAGGTGCTGTTATTTGTTCTTAGTCACCCCAAAGCGGGACCGAAAATCCCTGCTCATCCCTTATGCGTTCTTGTTGTTTTGGGGCACCTCGAAATCGGCACACTCAGACACACACACACACACACTCCTCGAATGACGCAAACAGGGTCATTTGCCTTGGTTGGCCGGAATGGCAGGCGAATGACCCCTTTGGATGCGCACCTCCTTCTCTTACCCTTGTGTGTGTGTGTGTTTTATTCGGTGGGAAGAACCCAAAACCCATCGAAGCGTATCATCAAAACATCAAATCGTCCGCAACCACCCACCGTTCCCAGATTCTACTCCCAAGGTTCTCTCTGTTTCTCTCTCTCTCTCTCTCTCTCTCTCTCTCTCTCTCTCTCTTCTACTCATTTCTTCAAAAACAAAATCAAAACAACAAGCCACACGTACAAATTAGTACGCATACCTATACCAATGGCAGCAGGCACTGACAAAAAACAACAACATTCCGCAACATCGTCAACAACAACCACGGGCGGATGGTTGGTTGGCCCCTTCGGAGGGTCTAGCGGTGCCAGAGTCTTCCCGGGTGTTTTGTTTTGATTTTGTTTGGAATCTCCGCACAAAACAAAGAGAGACGAAGAGAGCGAGAGAGAGAGAGCGAGAGATATTCTGGAACTGTCCGTTTATTCACCTGCACTGACCTACGCCACGACCGCGGATTAATTCATGCCACCAGCGGCCTTCCCTTGCACCCTGGAACGCTCCATATCACACACTTTGCTTTGGATGAGCGGTCGTGTGTGTGTGTGATTCCACCCCCCCCCCCCCCCAACCCTGACTAACACTCCCAGCGCCATTAGATCAGCGTGCGTGGTTGATTCTATTGCCACTTTTCCAAACTTATTCGCCCAACGAACGAGAGAAGATCCAAAAGAGCGGGAAAAGAACAACCCCAAGAGACAGGGAGAGAGAAAGAGAGAGGGAGAGAGAGAGAGAGAAGAGCAGGCCATTGAACTTTAAAAAGTTCTTTGACTTTCAGCCGTTGTTTGTGCCATTATGGTCAGCGAACTCGCCACACACAGGTACGGGGTACGGGCCGTCTTGGAGCGTCTTCTTCGGAACGGATTTTTCGATCACACGAAGTGGGACGTTTGCCCAATTCCCCGGGATCGGTCATGCTACCCCTTCCTTCCTCTCCGTTTTGCTGTTGTTGTTGTTATCACTGTGTGTGTGTGTGTGCGCGCGCAGTGGACAGAAGGGAATCAGGTTCTGTTTGGCCCACCAATGCCCACTGGCCACAGTCATAAAGCCGGGACGGACGGATGTTCATAACGGTAGAACTGCAAAACGGTTCGCTAGAACCATCAATCATAGATCCAGTGTGCGCTTTTTTTGCTTTTGTTTTGCTATGCTCTCTGCCATCTATGTGTGCCGTGTGCCAATGTTTCGATTTGTTTTATTTATTGCAACAGGAAACAGTTTTCCCAGTTGTTGGCGCAAAAATTCGCAACCATCCCGTTGATACGCCGCGAACCGTTGCGGGGCACAAAATTGCGGTCCATTTCCGGCGTGTTTGTGTGTGTGTGTGTCCACATTCACCCTGAGGGTGGTTTCCAAATCATTCCTTGCTGTGAATGTTCCATTCCAACCTGTTGTTTGAGCTGGCCAGTTTCGTACCGTGTTTTTTTTTTCTCTCTTTTAACTGCATGATCGTTTCGGTTTCGGTAGGCGGTTGAGCGGTGGTGCATCCGAGCGTGCTGCATTTGGCATGGCATGGAGCGCTGCGATTGAACCGGTTTAATTCCGGATCTTTTCGGCTATCCTGTTGGGCATCTGCTCCCGAAGAGGAAAAAGAAGCGAAAAAAAACAGCTGTTTTTCACTAATCGAAAGCATAATGCTTGATGCAATCGTTTCGTACCGGTAGATCCGATGTGAAAAGCCGATCAGCAGCAGCAGCAAGAGCGGGTACGTTGACCCGGGAGCCGCTCAAATTGCATAAATTGTAGATGAGTTGAGCTGCTCTGCCGTGCCGTTGTTGTTCTATTTTTAGGCTCTTCTGTGGCTCTGCCAGCGGCAATGATTGGCAGATTTAAGCAGCAGCACCCCGCCCAGGGGGGGGGGGGGGAGGAGGTATTGGGTGCGCTTCTAACTCATGGTGCGTCGCCTGCTAACCTCGAAGCCCACTGAAACGCCGTTGCGTAGCGTGGTGGTAAGCATTCCCTCCCGTGGTGGTGCTGAGATTGGGCTCCCGGACGATGGGTGGACAAACT
>SIXB01002243.1:0-30424 GCA_007018985.1 Anopheles bwambae | reverse complement strand
TCTTCAGCATATTGATCTTAGCCCACACTTGATCCATCTTTTTCTCGTCAACATGTTTGGAAAAGGTGGGCCAAGCGTGGGCAAGGTCAATACATCTTATTAGAACTGACAGCTCCGATTGTTCTAAAATTTGGTGGGTTAATGACTGAATCGACCACCACTAATCCACGTGGGTTTGAAGTGGCTTTACAGTGGGTTAAGGCCGATTTGGTTATATGGGTACTCCTCATTGACACCACTGGAAGAAGAGCACGCCTTGTTCATCTTATGCTTAAAATCAAGCATTTTTTTAGCAAACTTACCTGTCGCCGGATGTTTGCCTGATCACATCTCGCTCATCTGCGGACGCCCGGGCACTTTGAACGACGATTCTATGCGTTGCACAGTTTAAAATCTTTCAGTTATTAAAAAAAATAACAGGTGTGATCATTTTCTGTTGACTTTCATTCAAAATAATCAACCAAATGGAGCACTTCTATTTCGCATCAACCACCAAGCTGTTTACGTTTTTTTTCACGCGTCCATGTGCCCGAAAGAGACGGGACGACAAATCGAGCGAGAACATACTTACCTTGGTAACGAGCACTGTAAGCGAGTGAAGGATGGCAACAGAAAATGAGCGAGATGCAGCTATTTTCAAACGTCAAAAACCCTCGTCTTGTCCAACGGGACCTGTCACAACAAACATTTTCCGAAACCGGCTAAAAAAAACATAAAAATGCACAATTTTGGTTGAAAACACGTGTTTTTTACAGTTTTATTTGTAGTTTTATTGTAAAAATGCAGTTTGTGTTGTAGATAGACAAAACAATAGACAGAAACAACTCGTGTTTCATCCAATTCATACACAGCGAAGAAGTAGAAGTCTTCTTTCGACCGAATCTGAGGCTCGCGGTCGCGTCGAACAGCAATGAATCTGCTGCCCAAAAGTACGGCCGACTTTGGCTCGACCGAATACTGGAACAGCTTCTTCCGGAAGCGTGGCAAGCAAGCGTTCGAGTGGTACGGCGAGTATCCGGAACTGTGTACCCAGCTGCATCAGTACATCAAGCCGAAGGATGAAATACTCGTCGTCGGTTGTGGTAACTCGAAGCTGAGCATGGACCTGTACGATGTGGGGTTCAAGTGAGTAGAAAAAAACAGAACCAAAGCAATCGGTTGTTTTGTTACTTACCTGCTCCACCATTCCCCTTTGCGTTAGGAAAATCACCAACATTGACATATCGCCCGTCGTCATCAAACAGATGCAGGAAGCGAACCGGCTCAATCGGCCCGAAATGACCTGGAACCAGATGGACGCAGCCGCAATGACCTTCCCGAACGAAACGTTCTCCGTCGTGCTGGACAAGGGCACGCTCGATGCACTGTTCACCGATGAGTCTACCTCCGTCGTTACCATGGTGCGCAACTACTTTGCCGAAATTGGTCGCGTTCTGCGTCCGGCCGGCCGGTACGTTTGCATATCGCTCCTGCAGGAGCACATCCTCCGGGAGGTTGTGAGCCACTTTCCGGCCGCCCACTTTATGCTGCGCATTGTACGGTGCCCGGAGGCGGGCAAAGGCCGTGGAACGGACGACACTCCCAATGCGGACGGCTCCTCGCTCGTAGTGTTTGCGATTGTGGCAACAAAGTTGAAAAACATGCCACTGCGCGTGCTTGAGGTAGGCCTAGCCGGCAGTCACATTGAGCGTGTGCAGCGGCCCGAAGAGATTATAGCAGCCGTAGCTGCCACCCAGAAAGCGGCTATGGTTTGCAATGGGTTGGCCCGCGGTAGCATTGCGGGGATGGCCGAAGTATCGCTGGATTTGTTCTCACCAACTGACAAGGAGCGACCACGCTACACAATTCACGTGCTCGACCAGGCACCGAAGAGGGGTAACGGCAAATACGCCGCCTTCATTGTACCGCAGGGCCGTGAAACGGAGTGGCTGTTTGCGACACCGGCCGGTCGTAGAAAGCTGCAAGAATCGGCCAAGTTTGATCGACTTGCAATCGTAACGCTTCACCGGGGTCACGTGTACACCGATCTGGAAGCGGTCAAGGCGGAACTAGCGGAGAGTGTCAAATCACTCGCACCACAACAAGTGTTGCAGGGCGCATCGATACCGTACCTCTCGATCGGTGCGGAAGTAGGCCGCCGGGAAACGATCCACACCGGCCGCAGCGAACTGTCCGGTGAGTACGTGGTGGAGGAGATTGCCGGCGAGAATGGGCGCCTGTTCCGGCGGCTCGTGTTCCTCTCCAACCAAGCGGTGGTACAGTCGGAGGCGGCACTCAAAATGGCCCGCGTGCGTGGCAGCCGTGCGCCACAGAAGGTGATCGATGCGGGCTATCTGGCCTGCCAGCATCATCTCTTCATGACGGTCGGCGTACAGCTGGCGGCGAACATGGACGCCACCGGTAGCTGCCCCATTGCCGTCGTTGGGCTCGGTGGCGGTGGACTGTGCACGTTTATTCGCGAGTGTCTTAAAAAGACCACCATTACGGCGGTTGAGATCGATCCGGAGGTGGAACAGATTGCGGTGAAATATTTCGGCCTCACGCTCGATGCACGGCTGCGGGTCGTGATTGCCGATGGCATACAGTTTCTGGCGGATGAAGCGGCACGCGGTGCGCACTATTCCGCGCTACTGTTCGATGTGGACAGTAAGGATGCGAGCGTGGGTATGAGCTGTCCGCCGGCCGCCTTTCTCGAGCGCGAGGTGCTCGCCAACGTGCGCAAGCTGACAGGCGACAGCGGGCTGTTCGTGCTGAATCTGGTGTGTCGCAATGAGGCGCTGCGGGAAACGACGGTGGAAGGTTTGAAGCGCGCGTACCGGTACGTGCTTTCGTACCAGCTGGAGGAGGATGTGAACGAGATTTTCTACTGCACCGACAACGAGCGGCTGAAGGAGGTGACGAACTGGCAGGAGCTGCTGCGCACGGCTGCGGACGACGTGAACAAGCTGGCGCGGAAGGAGAAGCTAACGCTCGAGCAGGAGCTGGTGGATTTGAGTGACTTCATCACTGCCCTTAAAATATAGGACGAGCAATGTGAGGGGCGTTGTGTTGTACAGAATATTGCAAGAAGACAAGCGTACTGTTTGGGGGATGTGATATAGTACTTCCGAAAGTAGAAACATTTGAATTTAAAATGCTCTCATCCACACACATTAGCTTCTATTGATAACAAAATAATTTATTTCGGTTGAACTACTTGCACGTTTCAACGGTAGTATTCCCTTCCCTACTTCCTGTCCTCCTTTCTTCTCGCCTTTTCCACTAATTTTACCTTCAAATGACCGCAATTACCGTGTCTGTGTGTCCCGTGAAAAAGCAAAAAAAAGGGGACAATTTCCTATTAATTCACACGATCGCAATATTGCAACTTGTTTTTCCACCTTTCTCCATAACACACTCGATGTTTCTTGTTTTGTGATTATAATGCCCCCATTTAACACCTACTACTGGAACTGGTACATCAAAACGGATTTTTTCTTCTTCTAATAGTGTGCGGCACAGGAAAACGCTTAGCGTACGTGTGCGGTTAAACATGCATACGGTGGTGTTATCACCATTAATGGCTCCATTGTGTTTCCAATAGAAGGGGAGGGAGGAGGTGGTTTTGAATTTTGGTAACATTAATTTTTTTTTGGTTTAATTTGCTAACAGAACGGTGTTAAATTGCCTAAACAGTTCTCATTTTTATACTCTTTTAATTAATTTTCTTTAAAAAAACGCACAATACTGGCCCAATAACGCTTAACGTTTTAAAACATACCATCCAATTAACATCAATTTAAGAAAACAGTCGTACAGGGTTTCCAGGGGTTCTCATAGTTGTGGTTCTCACATTTCCTTTACTCTTTCTTATTAGAAGTGAACTTCATTGGAAATGGGACCCTTTTTGGACAGGCGCCTTGGAAATTGGATGTGTCCAACAAAGGGTGCTATAGAGTCCAATTTCCAATTACATTAAGTTAATTTCACGTATGCACGTGTCAATAAAGTGTCCCACAGCTATGAGAACTTCTGGAAAACCTTGTAAGCCACGTGGGAGAGCTTTTTTCTTGCACAAACAATTGAAATAATTTATAAGGACACATTTTCAAACAATGCTTTCGAAGCGGGATGGGAAAAGGAAACAATAGCCGGTTCTCGCTGAACGAACGCGGTTCTACCTCTAATATGTGACACAGAGCTACAGTACAGTTTATATTAACGGCGACAGTGGTTTTTGTGTTTTTTTTTCGCTCTTCATTCTACATCTACTATTTAGTTTAACCGTTTTCTCGCCGCCTCGTCCCATCAAGCAGAGATGGTGTTACATAGACATCAAACATAAATAAGAGATAGAAGTAATATACAACAAAGGTAAGAAACGATACAGACCGACGAGCGCCAGTGGCGGGCCTACTAGGTTGAGAGAAACAGAAAGGAACCATTTTCAAATATACTCTAATTACTCCTTCGCCTTCTTCAAAGTGATCACCACCACGTGTGTGTGTGTGTGTGTTTGCCACAAAGTAGGCTAAAACTAAAACATCTACCACGCACACAAACACACACTGTTCCCTACTAGAGCTCGCGCTGTGCTCCCGTGGCTACTAATGGCTTTCACGGATACTTTTTCAAAACATTCACCCCACCACCGCCTTTTCCAAACAATGGTGCAAAAAAGGGGGGAGGGGCAGCGTCAGTCTATTTTAATGATAGTTTATCTTGTATATGTGTATAATATCGAGCCTAATGCATACACTTCTACTTAATCGACAGTCCTCAAAACACCTTCCGGAACAATCGCCGTATACTGCCCCGGCTAGATTTCCGCTCCAACACACCACCACTACCACCATTCGCCGGCAGGTCACCGTTGAACGAGACGGACAGCTTTACCGGACTTTCGCCCAGCAGCAGCTGCTTGGAGCTGGCCCCGTCCGACGGGCTGGCTGATTTGGCTTTTCCTATCCTTTGGCGTTGCTGCTGCTTACCTTCCGGAGATGCAGCCACCTCCTGACTAGATGCCGGCGAGGGGGAGGACAGCACCCCTTTGCTCTGCTCCGACGACCACCAGCGGTACCAGCTGCTGTCCTGCGCGTTGCTGCGGGCGCTGTCACTCATCGCCGCATCGCCGGCACCGAGCTCGCGCAGTGCGGAACTTGTGTTGGAACTGTTACTACTATTGCTGCTAGTGTTGGTACTACTACCACCACTACTACTGCTACCACCACTCCCGTTGGCGGCAGCTTTCTTGGCCGAACGATGCTTTTTCGAGCCAAGGCTTGACCGTAGC
Organism: Anopheles bwambae; assembly: GCA_007018985.1. NCBI lineage: Eukaryota > Metazoa > Arthropoda > Insecta > Diptera > Culicidae > Anopheles > Anopheles bwambae. The sequence goes on along the minus strand of SIXB01002243.1, from coordinate 25,152 downwards.
AGCGAGCTTTTGAAAAATGCAGGTGACGAAAGGCGTCGCGATGACTTTGTCGCGGCTTTCTGCTGAACCCCGCCATCCAGCGAGTCTTCCCCGCTCGGTGACATCCCGCTGCTACCGTTCCTATCGGACAGCGTGGTCATGGTGGTGGCGGCCGTGTTGGCCGTTCCATTCATCTTTCGCATCTCCATTTCGTTCGGCGTCAGTCCGGCCTCCGCCGTGGAAGCGTTCGAGCCGGGCATATACTCGTCGTACGACAGGTCGCTTGCCGTGGGTATGATAAACTCGTCGTTATCTTCCAGGTAGGGCAACTCATCGATCCGGCTGCTCGTGTCCTTCTCCGGTGTTTGCTGTCCGCCACCATTCACCATCTGTCTCGCTTCAATCATCGACAGGGAACGTTTCGCTGGTTCGTGACTAGAAAATGCAACGCCCTGTCCGGCCGCCAACGGCGTGGAGCTGCTAATGACGCCCATCATCGACGGTGCCGACACTTTGCGGTGCTTTTGTTTTGACTTTTTCCGCTCCAAAGCCAGCGGGGGCACGGATGACTGTGGCGGCACTCCCACTTCCCGCACATCGTCATCAATTAGCAGATTCACGTACGTGCCGCTAATGTTAAGTGCCTCCTCGCTCGGGCGCTTTTTGCGCAACCGGCCCGGCGACAAGCTCGTGGCAACTGTGGACGGTTCAGCCGTTGCAATAATGATGCCCGATGCGCTGCTGACCGTACTGCCGGTTAGATCTACCGAGCCACCGCTCGTCGGCATTCCGTCGATAGATTTGCGCCGCAGCATGCGCCCACGGATTGGTTTGGCGTCCGAACCCACCTGGGCCAGTTCACGATCGATAACGCTTTTCGGGAGCGGTACAGGGTGCTGTTGCTGCTGATGCTGCCCTTCCAACGGATGGCCCGCTGTAAGACAATTCACACTCCTCGCTACCGACCTAACCATTGCGAGTAGTGTGAACAGCATCAGTACGATCATGGTCAGCACGGCCAGCGCAATGTTGCGCCAATCGGTAGCCGTCGCTTGAAAGTCTACCAGCTCCTGCCGCAAGCGTTCGTTCACCTCGCGCAGCTTCGTTTCGCTGTCGGCCATCCGCTGGTTCTGTTCCTGGATCTCGTGCAACGTTTTCGCGTACGAATGCTGCAGCTCTTCCACCTGCTTCCGGTAGCGGCGGCTCAGCTCTTCCAGATACTGTCCCGAGAGGCTCATGTTACGCTCGAGCGCCTAAAAAGAGAGCAAAGGAAGACAATAAGAGAGTGTTGACAAGAGCCCTTCTTCTATTTTGCGTAAACGTCCCTGCGAGGACATGCCGGTCTATACAGGCTTTCGAGACTTAATTCACTATCACGAACAGCCGGAAAAGATAAATCAGTCCTTGCTACGGGGGAACGGTCCATTGTAGGCTTGAACCCATGACCTCAAGACGGGCCTCTTATTGAATTGTTCGAGTTGACGACTGTACCACGGGATCGCACCCCTTATACTTTATGAAAAGAACACTTATAACTCATAAAATCACGACCTCTTACCTTTATTCTATTCGATAAGCGAAGAAAAACGCTTTCCGGCTGCACTTTCTGCTGTCCAGTGACCATTCCTGGGGTGACCGTGGTAGCAGCGGGACCTGTCGTGAACGCTCCACTTCCGGACGGGCCCGTTCCTGCCATTTCGGACTGATCGTCGATCGTTTCCCAATGTTGATTGTTGGCAAAGTCTTCCTGCTGCTGTTGCTCCTGTTCCTTCTGTCCATCCACATTTTGAGACGCTTCATCCCGTTCCGGTTCGGCTGGGGTTGCAGCAGGAGGCGTCGGTTCGGTAGCAAACATGTTCACATCCTCTTTGGACGCATTTTCACTACCAGATGGATCAATTGCAGCATCTCCAGGTGGTGATCCCTTTTCACTGTCTTCCTGAACGGCATTTTGTTCCTGCTGCTCTCCCTTCTCGTTCCCATTTTGCGCATTCGTTTCAACGTCTAGCGTTTGCTCCACCTGATGCTGCTGATGATGCTCTCCCTGCTTGGTATTTTCGCCCTGTGCTAGATCCAACGCATTCTGGCTAGGCCCATCAACACTAGCCACCACACTTCCATCAATTTCACGACCCTCCGCATCGCTAGCCTCCACCTTCGCCAGCAGCTTCAGATCAAACGCCACCGTATTGCAAAGCCCGGCCACCAGCTCGTCCGGCAGCAGGTTCAGCACGCTGTAGCGCATATTCAAGCAGACGGAAGGGTACACCGTCACCAGCTCGCCCGCCCCTTCGCTCTCGCCCTGCAGCGACCGCGGTAAGTTAAATCCTAACACGTTGGCACATAGAAAATGCTGGGCGGAATCGAACGCGTGCTCGATTCGCGCCACCCCTAGTAGACTAGTGAGAAGATTGTGTTTGCAATTCATCAAGGACTCGAGCCGAGCCCGGAAATGGTCGGTGCAGTTAACGCAACGTATCGTATAAGCTAGTGTAACACAGGATGGTGAGGCTGGCGATGGCAGGCCGGTCAGCACGTCCGTCAGTGGAATTTTCCCCCCCGGTGACGGATGACTTCCCGGTGTGGCCGCATCGTTACTTTCGTTGCCGCTTTTGCCGAGCGCTTCGGCCGCTTTCTTCACCATATTCATCACCACCTCACCGGCGGATTTTAGAATGTTGTTTGGATTTTTGCCCCCTTTCGGAGGTCCCGTCGTCGCGTCGACGCCTTGCTGTGGCTCTACCGTTTGACCGTCCCGCTGCGCCACTCCACCGTTGATCACGAATCGTTTGTCCGCCAGCGTTCCTTCCCCTCCGGCCACGGGCTTACTTTTATCCGTAACAGGATCCTTGCCCACTCCTGCTCCACCCAATACCGCCACCAGCTCATCATCATCATCGTCCTCGTCCGGCTGCAACGGTGTGTTGTCCGTCTCGAACGCTTCAAACTCCGACGTACCGTACACACGGAACAGCGAAACCGGACAGAAGTGTTCCTGGTTGTAGTGCGACAGAATCTCGACCCGCACAAACTTCCCGAACAGATGCGGATGCAGCAGAAAGCTCTGCACGTCCCGCTCGTCTCTGGCCGTAAACTGGCCCACGTTCGCCCAATCGCGCGTCGGAAAGCGATTGCTTACCGACACGCTAAACTCTTTCGGCGAGGACGAAAACAGCTCAAAGTTGGCCAGCTCGATGCGTTCCGCCTGCACCGGTTCGCACAGCTCCACCACGAACCAAATCTTGCTCGTGCACGGGTTTAGCAGATACTCGTCCTTCGGTGCGGTAAGCACCGAGCCCGTACTCTGCGCTTCCGGGTTGGAGGCAATAATCTTTGCGCCACACTCCGGGGCGGCGTAGTTTTTGGCGCGCAGCTTCATCGAGCCGGTGCCCGCCTTGCTGCCGGCCGGTTTGGTGCCCTTCTTCATGGCGGACGCATTGACCACCTCGCCGAGCTTCTTCTCCGCCTCGGCCATCTGTTTCTGGGCCCACTCGCTAAACACGGGCATTGGGTTTTCCTCCGTTAGGTTCACCTCGAGCTGTTTAGATGGTGGCAGCACGGTGGGAGCTGTTGCATCGGTAAGCGTTGCTTCGGCTGTGGTTTCTTGCGTTGCAGCGGGTTCGCCGGAAGGTGCACTACTACTAGCGGGTCCCTCGGTTGGGTCTTTCGCGGGGATCATCACCAGCAACGGCTGTTCGAGCTCTTGGGCGTCGCCGTTTGGAAGCTCCTGCTGATCAACGGCTGTTGTTCCGTTGGCATGAGCCTCCTCCTCGCCGGCCAACTGTCCGTGATCATCGCCGTGCAGTGGAACCGTCGCTTGAACAGTGTGCACATTGTTGTGCGAAAGATTCTTCAACGTTGCCTCCAAGTTCTCCTCCAGCTTGCTCTCGATATTGTTCAGCTCGTGGTGCTGATTGTCCACCAGCGTGATGATCGATGGTGGACCTGGAATGTCTTGTAATCTAAAACGAGACGCAGAAAAGATAAGGGAAAGGGTATTAGTCTCAGCTAGTGCTATCTTACATGCGAATAATTATTACACTCTTGCCAATAGCAACAGATCAAACAAATTGTAGAGGATCATCATCACCACTCAAAGGAGGCTGATCAACAACTGATCTTCATGGTGGCAGAACTTGCTCCTACGACTCTCTCCATTACTTCTAACTGTAATCAGCCATCCGTCCAGTCAAAAATGTCATGCCAATTGCCATCTCAGGCCAATCACCAGCAGCACTAGCTCAACAAATTTCTACTTGAGAGATCACAACCACCGTGAGAGCAAAACAAATCAAACGAAACCGAAAGCCCAACTTCCTGATGCACTACTACTACCACACGACCGACCAAACGACGTGATCTACCCAGCATGACAGAGATGACACGTGATAAGCACGGCGACCACACTTCACACAGGTGCGAGCGATTGCCGTGACGCCTGCCTGTTCTGTCAGCGTTTGTTTTGTTGATGTTTACATTTTACGATATATTTTCTACTCAAATACACCGTACGCTGCCTAACCTTGACTGCGCTTTCGAACTGCGTGCGTGCAACGCCGTTTCAAGTACGCCCGCGCGCCACTCGGGAAGATCGAGCGTGAGCACAACTGTCCAATCCACCTCGTTCAACTTGGACTTGACGGCTGCTGTGTTTGGAAGTACTATTTTTACACATTATCACTTCCTCGTACCATAATTACTACTGCCTCGTCTTTGCATCGGTACACGGTGGAAAGTGTTTGCTTTGCGCAAGCCAAGTCATACCACAGCGCACTGTCGTCGTCGTCGGCGTCGCAATCGACATCCATCATGCGGCGGATGGACATCGGATCGTACAGGGGTGTGTGCAATGTTTAGTGAATATTTACGGCATAATGTTGTTTGTAGTGGCGTGGAACAAACAGCCTAACGATGGCATGCCCAAACACCTCACGAAGCTGTTACGACGGGTGTTACGACATAATGAATACACAAGAACTTCTGCATTTTGTAACACACGTTCGAAGTCTTTAAATTAACTCGATCTTCAAAAGAAAACATATTCAAATACCATCAATAAAATAATCGAGAACAATTCAACACAAAGTGTAATTTATTTAAATCGTATTCTAACCGTCCAATGGCTTCAATTTTCATCTGTTTCTTCATTCTCAAAAGCATTCTCTCTGTCCGTTGAATTCTACCGCAGCACCCGCGCACACTTACCCATCGTGGTAGAGGTTGGAGATGGCCACGATCTGCGTGATCAGCGCAACCCAGCAGAAGGTCACCAGCACGGTGAGCTTACGCATTCTGCCGGCCCGTTCCGTGATCGCACCGACCAGCCACATCGAGAGCTGCCATTTAATGTAGCAAAACGCGACCAGGTACAGATTCACCACCATGTAAAGATCGACCGTCGGTAGATGCAGCATCCGACCACCGGGCTAACGAACAACGATCGTCGCTGGCAACGCTGGCTCTAACTGTCTTTTCGCTGGTGTGTAACATAACCACATTGAACTGGCGCCAAAAACCATGGGGACACCACCACCCCAACACACACACAAATCACACCTTTCTTGCAACGGATCTACGGGAGATAGAAGCTTTCACGGCTCTGATGGTTTGATCACGATCGCTACACTGGGAGAAGATTTGATAATTTAGCTGATAATCAACACTTTGGCTCACGATCGGGTTGTCTCTCGAACGTACTGGAGTGCTGCGCGTTTGCTGACGCACGCCGCACTCCAGCTGTCTCAGAACGGGAAATACGGGAATGTGTGTCTACAGAACTGTGCCGTGTGTTTGTCAAACAAGAACAATCGCAGCCGTTTTACTACAGCACCGGAATTGAAAAAAGCTGCTAGCAAAACCGACACACTGTTCGTCACTGTTGTTCCGTCGGGCTTACTGCGCCGTGCTGGCGTAATGCACTTTTACTGGAACTGAATTTTTAAACATTTGTCATTATCCATCGGCGGTAATTGGGTGGGTAAAATGGATGATGTTCCCTGGCGCTTGCCCTATAGGCACAGTTTGCTTGCTTGTGTGTTCCCCGTATGCCAACAGTACCTCCCTCTCTCAACCCTACCTTTTTGTGCAACGCCGACTCGGTCGCATTTTGTGGGAACAACATGAACAAACAATTTGCATATCTTTGTGTGACGTGTAAGCGTTGAGGTGTGGTGGAACAATGTGGAACAGTTGTTGATGAATCTGCTCAATTTCCATGCAAATGCAGATTCATTAGTATTGGGTCCCCTCCTTACTTCCAGAATACTAAATTTCTTACACAGTTTTTTGCCACCCTCAATAAACGTTTACTATAGTAACTACGGAGAAACGGCCTCGGATGGGAATCGATTGCATCCGGTCTTGTAGCAGCCAACACAGCTACCGAACAGCCTATCGGGACCAGCGCAATAAAATGCATTAGATACCAATCTGAATCCAACAAAAAATAAACCACAGGCTACTATGACGCCATACTTGACGTGCCTTAAAAATAATGGACTTTAAACTATCAGTGACGTGTTGATTTAATCCTCAATAACAGGATAGTAGGCCCTTCCTTACCGGGACATAATGACGCACCTGTTGTTCAGTGATGCAAGTTAACGACTGTGTCATGTGACCGGCAGATCAAATGACCGTTGCTTATGTTTAAAGCCCAATTAAAACGCAATTCTAGATCAAATGACACCGACATGATACTACGGAAATGTCACACTTATAATAGTACGCGACATAAACTGTATCCCACGTGACACGTGAGTTAAAGAATACTAGAATTACTAAACCAGCTCATCCCAATATCACCACCACAACAACAATCACACCACCGAGCACACGCCCATCATACGGAGGTGCCATCCGTATCATATCGTTACAATCACTTTCAAGCACATTTACATTTCAAGGTCTTCCCATTTTAATGAGCGGAACACATGTGTGTTTTGGGCCAAACGTGATCACTTCCAGTCCAGCGGGCGGTAACATGATGCCCATCAAACGTTCGCTTCCAAAATCTGCCGGAAGTATCACCACTGCTTGTAGAGGGTGAAGATACAATTGGAAGATATTTAATTACATTCTTTGTGGTGGTGGTACAATGTGTAGTGTTTGTTGCAAACCGCAGATTTCAGACGCCATTCCCATGATTGGTGGGATCATCTGTCGGAATATCTCTGTCTTTCTCGAGTTTCAGGGAACTGTTGAAAGGTCTGAGAAACCATTCCAATGGAGTACTGAATCTTTTGTGACGAGTCCTGGGCTCTCCAACACATCTAATGGATGTATAAATAGGTTTTACTGAGATATCCTTAGAAGTTCTTCATATTGTACCGGAAGTATTCAAATTCAGATAATATTTTAACCAATAGCACGGCACCACGAGGAAGATTACCAAGCATTCTTTAATAACAAAGAAAAATAAGTAAAACAAAAGGAATATCAGAAGATATTCTAAAGATAAAAAGAGGATAGGTGCGCTCATTCACACAATCAATTAGGCGTACAATTCGCAACACATTTGGCAAACGCATGTGTCAAGCTTGTATGAGAAATGCCAAGGAAAGATGCCAAGATTTTGTTGAAGCTATATTGTTGAAGCAAAAAAATACAAAATATGTTATACTAATTTGCTGAATAAATGATTCAGACAGAACATACTGAACTCTTATTCTGAATTCTGAATGTGATGACTAAGTTGTTTAGAGATAAAAACGATAAAACCTATTCCCAATAAGTGCTACAGCTGTATGTGTATGTATGGTGCTGGTACCGAACCACCCTAGGCTACAAAATATAACTACTAATAATAAAAAAACGCCATCAGCAAACAAAACGCCAACCGATAATGCGCGATAGTCGAAATAGCGCAAAAGTCGGCTGTTATACCACGAAGCGCATCGCGATTTGTCCACGTCACACGCGCTGTTGTTTACCGTAAGCGCCCCTCGCTTGAACTGTTGATTGCTTGAGGAGGGAAGGGAGGGAGGGGGATCAACAACGCACTACGACAGCGCCACTGCAACACCAACACACTGTCAAAGATCGCGTTGTATTGCAATTCAACAACGATTCCCGTGGTCGTGTGCGGCCAAACCGCGAGCTGTAAATCATCGTACTGTGCGCTTCGGGTGACGCTTGCAAGAGTGAAGGTGGTGTAAATTCCTAACGCTTCATGATAAGGAATGTGGGGAATTGTGATGACTTTTTTCCTAAACGAAGGACAGACAGCATCATCGAGCGGACGAACAAAGTGCCGCTTGAAACCGACCTTAGATTTCCCGAGAACAGTGATCCCCCGCCTTGAAGATCCTAATCGAACCGAGAATTAAGTAATCGGAGCTCGGGTTGTGAGCTGATGAGCGCATCGCTCTCGCCTCTCTGGAGGTTGGAGAAGTTCCCCGAACGTCTAATCTAGAAACATCTTTGCAAGGCGTTTTTTGCGGTCGCTAAAAAAAGCCCCCGTCTACTGAAGCTGTTATCAACGGCGCTACGGAGTACACAGACGAGGCGAGGAGGACACCTCATTGAAATTCAGCAACTGATTAGACTTCCCAGTTTGAAATTTGTCTCAAACATGGCTCAAAAGCTAACCCCATACACATGGTCGAACGTCCCGGCCAAACACATCTGCGACGCAATTCTGTGATCTTCAGGGTCGTCCGTCGGTGTGACGCCTTCGGAGCGGGCCCTCGCTGGCGGGTGTAACAATTGCTCGCCATTGTGGAGCCAACCAACAACCAAGCAAAGTCCGCTCTGTTTTGCTCCGTACTCAGCAGCGCGCACGATCGATACTGTGGGATCGATTAGTTCCGTGCCAATGCCAAGAGTAAAGGGTCAAGCGCTGTCAGCGAGCAAGTGTTAAGGGGTTACAGTGTGGGGGATCGGATGTTAGAAAATAGACACATTCGAGCCTCATTCAATATGTAACAGGGTTAGGGAACACTTTGTAGATTAAGGTGTCATTAGACGCGTACTGTATGTTGTTAACGCGTTTCCATGGAGATAGTGTTGCCTGGGGTGGCAAAATGTGGAGTTCCAATAGTCAGAATACACAGACATTTAGCTTAAGTAATATACAATATGCATCCAGGCGATACAAACAATGTTTATACAGCATAAGACACAAAGATAACCGAATATCCCAAAATCCCAATTCCAAGAAATAGGATACACTTCACTTCAAATATAATACATATGCTTTATTCTACCACATCCAAACACGCACTGTTACTCTCCAAAAACCTCGCTCAACATCACGATTGTCCTTATTTGCCGATCTTACAATCACCTTTGTAACCCCTTTTACTCAACCTTCCAAGCAAGGTTCCAATGACAAAATGTGACACCAGAGCACGCGAATGTGACATTCTACCAGCACAATCTTCTAAAGGCAATGGCTGACAATGCTGCCGAAGTTTGAAAGTGGGACAGAACGGCACCAAGCAGAACCAGCTTTCCGAAAGAACACATTTCGGAACCGGTTTCTCGGTCTCGACCCTCTCACAATGCATAGTGCCGTTTTTGGGGTCTCTTTTGCAATTCCAATGGAAATAGCGACAAAGTATTGGAAATTATTCCAAAAAAAAAGGTCTCCAATTATTGGAAAATGTCTAATATTTATTGCTCAATATCTTTGCGTTACATCAGTCACCATTGCAAGGTAATGTCCACCCTGCTCCCATCGATCGAGTCACTTTGCTTTCACTTTCACTATTATCAAAGCGCATTGCAAACTTCCTGCACCACTTCCCCCCCGAAATGCACCTTAATTGGATGGGAATAGTAAACTTTTCGTAGACAAACCCCCAATGGGGATGCTGGTACTTTTGCGTCCTTCCATTTTCTTTTGGATTCTTACCTCTTTCCCATGCTCTCACATTCACTCACGTCACCCAGCCAGCCAGCCAGCAGAGCTGCCGCAACGAACGACGCATTGCGTCAGAAAACTGGGCACCGAAAAAACCGGTGCCATAGAGTGCTTGGTGCTCCGTTCGTCGAGCCAGAGCAGCTTGATAAATGCACACCACGTGTAGCGCGCGACCGCGCTGCAGCTTAGGGAGAGGGGGGGGGGGCAAGTTTTCTAAATGAAACATGTGTTCAAACCCTTTTACTGGAGCGTGATTGAATGCTTTCTCTTCTGTGTGAGTGTGTGTTTGCAAAATCCGGAAGCTAATGAGGCGAAGCAGATCACTTCAAATGGTTGACTACTAAAAAAAACCTCTCCTTTCTTTCAACAGCTGCAGTCTTTTGGGGTCGGTTTTGTACTCTCCAAATGACATAATTCTGCTTCCTCGTGATTAAATTGGAGCACACCCCACCGGAGCCCTAAACCCACCCAGCTGCATGAACATTGGAACACTTGCGCCAGTTGTTTTTCGTTACATTTCATAAGTGTCCACCACACATGGTGTGATGTTGATTACACTTTTTCCCATTCGTCACTAAGGCTATAGTTAACCATTGGCTTACGGGCAAAGAGAGCTGGAGTACAAACACACACACGCAACATGAAAGTTCCATTTCGTATATGGTCGGTCAGGGCACGGCGGCGCCAGAACACAACTCTCCAAGTTCTCCCAGTTCATGCAGGAACGTTATCAAATGCCACTTCACTTCAAGCAAAGCAGTGTGACAGATTAGGAGGGGGTGCTAAATGGTTATTGGCAGCCAGGAGTCAACGACTTCGTGTAGCGTGTTGTAGAGAATTGCCCCACAATATATGTGGAACGGTTGGAAAGTGATGAAAATGAACGGCAGCTTCGAAAGGCACATGCTATTGTTTCCTAAAACAACAGAGAAATATAGCATTAACACAATTGCTCACAATAATAAAACACATTCAACTAAACAGTATCGAAAGGATAGCTTTAAATCCCAACGCTAACGAAATGCTTCTTTCCAGCAACTTTAACCCTTCAACTTGTTCCACGTTGCAACAGCGAACCATTCGAGACGTCGGTCGCCCACACAAATACAAAATAATGATGGAAACACCCTGCCTACTGCGTGTGCCTGTAGGACAAGCGCGACCAGCAGCGACCGTCGAGTCGTCTGCATCGGAGGGAGTTTCATGCTATTCCACCCTACACGAGAGCACACCAACACACACACACATACACCAACGTTTTATCCCACACACACAATTTGCTTGCCACAGAAGCACTGTTAGATTCACATCTTGCCCAAGATGATTAAGAACACAGTTGTTGCAGAGAGCTTCTTTTCCTATATTGAGCTCACTTGTACACACACGAACACTGTTCTACTGTACAGAGATCGGACATTGGGACATAGATTATTCCATGCCACTTTGATTGCACTAATTTAGTAAACGCAACGCAGCGAAAGAATGTAGCACCAGTGGTAAATGCAGCTGCCGGCACACACAAAAAGGCCAGTGGCCACACAGCACATCAGCACAATGAATGAATGAATGCATTTTTATGCTGGCAAGAGAGCACCACACAACACTACTTGGCACAGTACTACTAGATGTGCTCGCATTGCACGAAACACACCACACCACGGTCAATGTCGATGATAATGATGATGAGGCCCGTTTTTGTCAAGTTTCAGCGTCGTTTGAACCGACCGCACAGGCTTGGTTAAAGGCAGCGTTCACATCCTGGCAAACCACGGCACACTTTGTTTTGCTAACGGGTTGCAGGGGATGATGGTACGCGTCCAACAACGGGACACCGTGCTGTGTGACATAATATCGACCCGGCGGTGTGGCGTGTGACTTTATTTTCAAACATTCACTAACACGTCTTGTTGTCTGGTTAAGGCACAATAGTTTGCAAGAATGACAATTTCTTAATTCAATTTCTGCACAAAGTAAAGGACACCTTAAAACCTAAACATCACACGCACACACACACACACCTTTGATAAGAAAAGTCGAAGTAACAAAGCAACAAACCGTTTCACTAGAAACAAAAGGAAAAGCACGACCCACAGCACACTCTACTGCCTCTCGTGAGAAGGCGAGCAAACCGAAACCCCTCACGAGAAACGAACGAGCGAACAACTCAATTGACACTGAAACCTTCGTTGGCTGAAACCGCAAGCAAGCCCGCGACCCGACACGACCACAACGAAGACGACGACGACGGCGGCAACGATGACGACGGTGGCGCACCCTACCCTCTTGGCTGCCACCGAGCCCCGTTGATAATCATACCGAATGGCGCCCGGCGACACCCGCCGGCATACAGCAACTAACCACCACCCCCCGTCGTATCCTCTCCTAGCACTTGTGCACGCATTCCATGGCGGAAGATCAGCTGCAAACGTCATCAGCGCTTTGCTCTCGCTCTCGTCGTCGCTCTGTGGGTTTCATCTCGTCGCTGGCATACTGCTCGATGCTCACGCAATTCACGATATGATAATGGATACTAAACGGGGGGGAGGGGGGCATGCTGTCGGAGGATGTACACACTCACGAGACAGGGCATGAGAGAGGCTTTAGGATGCTATGCTAACCGCTCACAACCGCTGATGCTGCTGCTGGTAACGTGGCCAGAACTTCTTCTTGGTGCACTTTTGTGCATAATAGTGACTCTCTCTCTCTCACACACACACACATACACACAGTCTGTCTCTCTGTCTGTACTAGTGATGTGCTATCTGGAGCGCACCCACGACTCCGATCCAACTCCGGTTATTTTTAGTCCGATTCCGACTCCAGCAAAATCCGAACAACCAGTTCCGTTCGTAGTCGTTCGGAATCGTCCGGAGTTGTCCGAGGTCGTGCCTAGTCGTTCGGAGTCGGAGTCGTTCGGAGACGAAGTCGTCCGGAGTGGTCCGGAGTCATTGGGAGTCATTCGGAGTCATTCGGATTCGGAGTCGTCCGGAGTCATTCGAAGTCGTCGGAGTCATTCTGAGTTGTTCAGAGTCGCCATCAGAGTCAACAGGAGCCAATATGTTATGTTTTTTTTTTTACTTTTCGCGTGCAATTTGTATACAGGCCTTCCTTTTCAAGGCCGACTCCTGCCGACTTGGGACGACTTCGACTCCAACCGATTCCAGACGACTCCGATGACTCCCAACGACTCCGAACGACTCCGGGCAATTCCAGACGATTCCGAACGACTCCGGACAATGCTGGGCGAACCTACTTTCCGGAGTCGATTCCGAAATTATCAGAGTCGTATCGGAGTCGACTCCACATGTTTTCCAACTTTACCCATCACTAGTCTGTACAGCATAGTGCCTTCGTCAAATACGGTCCGGGTACATACAGCCTACTACGGCGGGTTGTTATGCCTACGCACTTGCCGCTCAACCGGTCCTCAGCAAGAGGAAGTACCCTATTTGGTGTTCCTGCGAAGGCTACTGCTTGCTGTTAGTGCGTTCTTCCATCTCCATCTTGGATAATCACAGCTGTGCCTTAAACGATCAAAACGACTTATTTGTTTATCACAAACCTAGCTGACAACAACATGATTAGTATTCCTCTATCGACTAATAGGCAAGACCTTGCAAATCCCCCAAGTAACGAACCAGTCAAGGAAGTAAATTCAACTATCAATTAACTCATACCAATAAACTATAAGATAACACTTTGCACAAGCCATTGGGACATCTTTAACTGACTCTCTCCTCTATCAAGTGTGAAACGATGGCAATATCTCCTACCGTGTGTAGTAATAAAGCGTCTTCGACCCACTTCAATCTTCTCGCCATTTCATCACTTCTTTTACACCTAATCAGTCGGCTCGTGGGATAGGGAGTGGGAGGCACCCAAACCCAACTATAGTTCGTCACGCGACGATAAACGTCAGCTATTCAACACCCAGCTGCAACCATCGCCACAGACACGACGTCATAAACCAACAGTCCAGGCGGACGGACCCCTTCTTTCGAGCAGGGCCTAAAGTTGTGTCTGCCCGAACGCTCCCCATCGCCCCACCTTACAAAACATGCCAGTAATGATAAGTGACGATCGACTCCGGGCCCACCGGCAGTGGGGAGAAACCAGGCGTACATTAACCTTCCCTCCGTGTCGCTCGGGTGACCTCTAAAATTCAAAACACCAAATAGCGACCGGCTGCCGAGGGCGGAAATAATGATAAACGAGCAGGTTAAACAAAAACAAGGTAGAGTTTGGAGCGAAACGTTGCATAAATTGTTGCCCTTTTTCCTCAAGGTTCTGGTACAGTGTGTTTGGCTTTTTTATGGTGTTTTTTGCTTCCAGTTTCAAAGCATTGCGGCTAAGGCCTTGGGCCCAAAAGGCTTCCAACATACAGGGTTTATAGGAGTACTCATAGCTGTGGGACACTTTACTGACTCCTTCTTACGTGAAATCAACTTAATGTATTTGGAAATTAGACTCTGTAGCACATATTTAGGAGAAAAAAAATCCAATAAGATTTCCAATGAGTTAAATTTCCATTATATGAAGTTCACTTCCAATAGGAAAGCATCAAGGAAGTGTCCCACAACTATGAAAACCCCTGGAAAACCCTGTATTTCGCTTTTTAGTAAAGGGTTAGTGTAACACCAGAACATTAAAAGCCTAATATAAAAGGAACTCCAGACCGAAAATAGCCTAATTGACACCCTTATCATTGTTTGTTGCAAATTCATCTTTTTGGATTGAGCAAAACATTGCAAAAAAAGATTACATTACCTCCTTCTCAAATGTTCGTATATTACATAAAAGAAACAGGAGGTAAAAAGAGCAGTGTTTGGACTTGCCTCGTCTAGCACAGCATTCGTTCGTTATAAAAATTTATGATCCATTACATCGCAACTGTGCAACCGAGTTTAAGCAAAAGTGAAGCAAAAACTCACCCCAAAAACTGAATTTATTTTAGCCACAAACCATCAACGCTTACTAAAGAGAGAGAGAGAGATACAGAGAGAAAGGGAAAGAAGTGCTAAAGTAAACAGCAACAAACGTGCAAGAGCGTCTTAAATAATTAATCCGCGTAGGTGTATCCGTCCGCCTCGACGATCGACATTAACTTGGTGATCGTTTTTCCCCAATTTTCCTCCCCTCTTTCTGGGGCGGGGGCATGGTGTCATTTAACCGGGTTGGAATGTAATAGCAACACACCACCACGTAACAACACTATAAACGCGGTTTATAATGTGTTGTTTAGCTACATGCCAAGGTCGAATGGATTTCCTTTTGCTCGGCGTCTTCACACCATTGCAGCGAGAGAGCGTTCAGTGCACCATGAAATGCACGTTGCGATTGCGCTTTTTTTGTTTAATCACCGTTACCCCTTACACACTTTCACCCGGCAGGTCCCCAAGATATAGGGAACGATACGGGATCGTGTGTGTATTTATACAGTTTGCAAACAAAACGCCATCATGTGGAAAAAGGTAAGCTGTTTGCGGTATTTTGTTGTTGAAATACTTCCGACTGTGCATCGATCGAACAACGCCATTCCAGGCTCACGAGGAGCGGACGGATGTCTTTTGACAACAGCCACGCGTGTACAGCCTTGGACACAGTCTTACAGCGAAAGAAGCCACATTTCCAGTGCGCCACGCAGCAGCACAACGACGCCAGCTTACGCATACCGAAAGCACGTGATTTTGCTGGTTGTTAAAAAGTTTAACACATGAAAAATAATAGCAGCACGTGCGTATTGGCACGTGCAAGAATATGAGCGAGCGAAAAGGTGCTGATGGTGGCAGTGGGGTGACCTTCGCAGTGGGAGAATTATGATTCTGGTGGCATTTAAAGAGCGACCGAAAAAGAAAGCGCACCAAACCGCTCAAAATAGATCATGTTCGATGTATCGTGTTCCCCCCGGGCTGGTGGTTCCGTTCGATTACACCCCGCCTTAGAGGAGGGGGCGAAGTTACTTCAAAAAGCTTAACCGCAGTTGCATCATCTTTTGGCCGCGCGTTTTCGATGCGAAACGGGGCTCATCGGAAACTGCCATTCCAGGGCATATTAGCCAGTTAGAGCGGCTCTCTTATCAGCCCGTTTGCCTTATCATCCGGTGCAAGACGACACAGCCGGATGTTCGCTCTTGTCTCTTACAGTGTCTAAAATGTGAGGAAACGGCCAAGAAACAAAGAAGGCCGGGGAGAAATCTTTGTCACATACCAATCACACTTACCCGCTGTTAGTAACGCCAACGTTTTTGGAAATGGTTTCCAAAAATATTACATCCTTTAGATCCGGTGGCTCTTCCTGTGGCTGCTGCTGCTGGTGCGGCTTTGCTGTGAGGATGTCTTTCTTGAGCGTATTCCTTCCACCAGCCCGTCCCTGTGCGGGCCTTTTGAGAGGTTTCGCTCCATTTCCTTCCTCCCCTGGACCGTTTTTACTCCGCACATGTCCGGGCGGTGTGCCGTTCCCACTCGAAAGCACCCGTTTGTGGGGAAAGGCTTCCTTTGCTTCGTTTACACCGCCGTTCGGGGGCAACCGTTCGCCAGCACCGTCAGTAGGTTGTTGCACCAGGTTGCTTCCATCTAGCGGTTCCCGTGTTCCGGCACCATGCTGCTGCAGCTGATCGTCAGTAGTTGGCTTCAGCTTCTCCGAAGCCACTATGAGGAACAGTGTGCAACTGTGAAATGAAACAGGCAAAAAACACGATGTTAATGCACTGCGGTTGGACTGGCCCGGTGGCCATGGTAACCCCCAAGTAAGATGAGCAACCGAGTAGGGGGGCGAGTAGTTTCCGCTGACGGTTGCATCATCGTTGCGCCACCCCACCACGTCCGTCCCCCTTGCCATCCCGCTTGACATGAAGGGAGAAGGGGGTCAAAGGACGGGAAATCCATTGACGCTGCGTGGCGCTTACGTTTGGCGTATAGGGGGGACACTCACCTGGAAACGAGCGACACCAGTAACAGCGTGCAGTAGGTGTAGCATAAGCTAGGTTTCATTATTCCACTATCCCAGGACACATCGACACCAACTGTCGGCGTTGGTCAGATATGCAGAGAAGCTAAAAGACGCACACTCGCACACAGACACACACAAGCACGCACGCACAGAACACACTTCGGTAAAGCACCTTTTAGCACACACACACAACAGACTTGGCACCACGCACTCACAGGAAAGGAGAGGGAACAGTGTAGCTAAGGACACCCGTCCTGTGTCGCCTTTTCGGATGAGGCAACCTTAGTCGCACCATACAAACTTCCCTACTAAAGCACTTTATCACGCACAGAAAACAGAGAAGAACAAAAAAACACGCAATATCCCCCCTTCACCGCCACACAGATTCTTCCAAGTCGGCGAATAACACACACTCTCTTTGCTTGGTAGCGAGATGGCACGGGCCCCAAAACTGCCCCAACTTGGCATCCGACGGGAGGAAATTATAAGCTAAAAACTAGCATTTAGCGAAAAACACACAAGCGAACACTTGTGCCTGTGGCTACAAAAAAATGCAATCTGTCAGTGACGATATGCTGCGAGAACGTTTGCTCGATGCGCGCGGACGTTTTGTCTCTTTCTATCGCTTGCGTTTGCGGGCGCTCTCTCTTTCTCTTTCACTCCCATTTGGTTTGAAGCTGGTCAACTGACAGTTGATTCCGTGAAAAGCCGTGAGAAAATAAGGGCAGTTGCCTTGTTCAAGCCATAATTTTGCTTCCTATTTCAAACAATTAATTTATGAGCTGCAATAGTTGTATCAGCATTTTTGTTAGCTCAAAATGAAGAGAAATTATTTTGAAACCAAACCATGACAATTCGTTGAGAATTGAAATTACCGACCTAAACGCATGCTCATTTTGCTTCATCTGTCAAACAGTTGAGCACCCCTGTGGTTGTCAAATTAACAATAACAAATATTTTCCCTTTGTGTACACTTTTTACTTCTACAAATTTTAGCAAAAATCTACCAAAAGCACTTACCATATTCGCCGTTCACACAGCAACAGGGTAATAATGGGTCAGGCGAACAGTCAGTTCAGCGAGGACGAACTCCAGGACTACGAAGATTTGACATATTTTACGAAAAAAGAAATCTTATAGTAAGTACCCTACGCCCCATTTACCTCACTGAACAACGCAAAGTGCCCTACCACTTACAAGCTCACCACTCCCACTGCTGCTGCTTCCTCTTCCAGTGCGCACAAAAAGTTCAAGAATCTAGCCCCGGAAAAGGTGGGCCACAACAAGAACGCGAAGCTGTCCATGAGCAAGGTCCTTGAGTATCCGGAGCTGAAGGCAAACCCGTTCGGCGATCGGATCTGCAAGGTGTTCAGCTCGAGCAACGATGGCGACATTACGTTCGAGGACTTTCTCGACATGATGTCCGTGTTTTCGGACGCTGCACCAAAGGCGGTGAAAGCCGAGCATGCCTTTCGCATCTACGGTAAATGACGGTGGACGGACGAAGGGAAGGTGGCAACTGGTGCTGATAAAACGCGTTCGATTTTTGTTTGTAGATTTCGATGGAGATGATATGATTGGTCGGAACGATCTGAAGCAAGTCATTCAACGGCTGGTCGATTACAACTCGGACCTTGGGCACAACGATATTGATCAACTGATTAATGTAAGATTTGTTCCCTGTGTAGTATTTACTTATTTGCTGCTTTTATATGCTTTTCTATTTTTCTCGTCGTAGAATATCCTCGAGGAAGCCGATTTAGACGATGATGGAGCACTGTCGTTTGCCGAATTTGAACATATCATCGATAAATCATCCGACTTTATAAAGTAAGTGGTCAAGCGTTTTGTCAAGCGTCGCTAAACCATACACTAATGGAATCATCTTTCTTCCAGCTCCTTCCGTATACGACTGTAATGCGCCGTTTTGCAATCCCTTTGCTCCCCCACACTAACCATCGTTCGAATAATGTGTTTTCGATCATTATATAGTCTCAAAAATCGTGATTTAATTTAAGTGTATGTGTGAGAGCGCACAATTTCATAATAAAATTGTATTTCTATCGTTTTTGAAGGACAGTTTTGACTTATCAGTTACACTTGAGACACCTCGAAACTCCCTCCCAACCACCTCGGCCTGCTCCCTTACGGCTGCAGATAGCCCGGAAGCTTCATTCGCATGAAAATCCACGTCGTAATGAACGACACGACGATGAAGATGAAGCCCATGGCTATGAGCAGAATTTTGTTCAGCTTCGGTTTGCCCGGCGTGTGCGTCTGGTCCATAATGATGAAGCCGAGTCCTCCGATCGTGAACAGGAAGCTGCTGGCAAGCCCCTCCATGATGTACTGACCATTTACCCGGTACGGCATGAACGCGACCGGCCGCGAATGTCCATGCTCGTCCGTCGTCGAACCGACGCTCGGTGGCTCAACGATCACGTCGTAAATAATGCCTACAAACATTAGGGAAAAGTATTAGCTTGGGGCGGCAGCGCGTCCAGCGTACACATTCCAGCCGACACAAACCTCCGGTGACTAGGAAGTAGGAGAGCAGCACGAACGAGAAGACCGTCATCGCGGACGGCTGATGGAGCCATGATGGCCGCTTAAGCTTCAGGTTCGGCACCTCGAACAGAAAGAATGGGAAGCTGTACAGTGCTTCCATTACTATTTTCTTAAGCTGCTTTTCGATACAGAATTTCCCACTGCTGAGTTGTTGATACGACGATTTTTTACACTCACACACACACCCCCTTGAGCGATGCTGTCATCGATATCGGTGCATTTGACAGCTAGATGACATGTCAACATTCATGCCTGTCTACACTTTGCAGTTTAGAAAATACCCAAACAACAAATGAGAAATTGTTTGCAATAACCGATTCCTTCATTTGACTGTTGAAAGGGAAAATTTATATAAGCGGTCCCTGAGATACACGGTTAATGGGGACTGAAAACGGCCACAAAATAACGCGTATCACAAATTTCTGCGTAAGTCGAGTCTCGCAATTTCCAGTCAAAATATCGCTAATTTTCGTGCAATTTGGCACGTAGGGGGCCAGTTGATTAATTATTTGCTATGATTCTGACTGAATCCTGACTGAAAAAATGGTGTTTAACATTCTTTCAAAAGGGAAATTATTTGGCATTTTACGATTGATCTGTCAAATCAGTACAATTTGCTCAAAGAACTGTCAAATTATTAAAACCGCGTAACTCCGAATCCTCATATAAGAGGTAAAATGTACCTCGGGGACTACTTGTATTGTGTTTTCTAACAGCTATCACATAATCATGGTAAATTTCAATTCAAAATTAAATTAAATAAATTATTTTGACTGCCGGTACGAAAGGCTATAGGCTTATTAGATGATGGAAAGTTCTATCTTCCTCGTTTGGTATTTTTCTGTCAAACTCAGACTATGACACAAAAAACCTGCCGTACTACATGCACATGATAATAAGACATGATAATTTGTTTGTTAGTTTTCACATCTGTCAACCATTTTTTTATTTCTTGAGCTTTATCACAAGCAATCAAGAAATGTTTATCACTCAATTTGTTTTTATCAAACACCAACCGTAAATTCAAATACTTCTATCGACTTTCGACAGAAAAATCGTCTCCAGAGCAAAACGTCAAATTTCGGTGTCCAGACTAGTAGTTATCTTTAGAACTTTTTGTAATTTTGAGAATGACTTTCAGTCTTTTGAATAGAACTGTCAGCCAATTTTCCATAAAAAGCATGTTAACTAAAAGAGTTTTTTTAGTTCAGGAGAGACGACGAAATTGAAAGCGTTTACCAGAAATAAAAAAAAAATCCACTTGAACTAACAGAACAATTCACCTAAAATTCAACAAACATCCTGGTTTCGGTAGAATTTCTCAGGCCGAAAATACACGGACCGGAATTTCGCGGCCGCGGAATTCCGCCTGCTGTCAAACCCATATACAAAGTGTCAACAGCAACTTTCCCGAACTATCATATCCATACATTTTTCAGCAAGCGGAATTCCGCGGCCGCGAAATTCCGGTCCGTGTATTTTCGGCCTCACATCGCTGCCCAAAAGAATTCCGAGCGAATGGCAGTGATGCCAAACTTCCGCATCGCCCAAAATGACGTTTCTCTTCCCAGGGCCAGCCTAGACGTCGATAGCAAAATGTTATCTGGGAACCACATAACGAAGGTAACGGGCCGTCGCTGGATGTGTTGGTGCGATTGCGATCCCGTCTCTCGCTCTCTCACTCCCTCAAAACAGGCCTTTATATGCGATACGAAACAGCTCGTTCAGCAGGGAGCGAGCAGGAAGGCAAGAGACAGAGCGAACCGAAACGGGCAGCGCAGAGCACACACCACAGCGCACAGTGAAGTGTGAAGAAGCAGTGAAAAAGAAACACCTCACCCGTGTCGTGCGCGTAGGTCGTGTTTCGTTTCGTAGTTTTTTCCTGAAACAATCGCTGAATTTTCAAAGGCTTCCTTAGTTTTTTCGTGACCTCGCCGCGCGGACCACGGGGAACGTGCGTCAACCTAGCCAAAGCACAGCGCACCAACCATCTGGGTAAGGTGTTGTGTGTGTGTGTGACCGTCAGCACTTCCACGTTTTTGTGGCCGTTCTGCTTGGTGCCGTTCCTGTTCCTGTTCCGTGCCCCGCACACACGCGCGCGCGTGTCCCATTCCGCCCCTGCCAAGTGTCTGCGTGTGTGTGTGTGAGTGTGTGCGCCACAACCGTGTCCCACATGGACTCCGGAGTCGGCCAACTCGATGCTACCATCTCGAATCGGTAGTCAAACGTGAGTTTCTTGCATTTATAAAAAATCGAATCATTTTCCCCCCTTGGTTCCATCTTGCATCGCGCTGCTGCTTGTGGGGGAATGTGTGTGTGTGTGTGGCTCCAGGGTAAAAAGGGTTGTTGCGTGTGCGTGCGAAGACGATGACGGAGAGAGGAAGTTGTGTGGATGTGCATGTGTGTGTGTGTGTGTGTGTGGTTTGCATATTGAACGGCAGCAGGAGCCATGGTGCGAGAGCTTGAAGTATATGAAGCAAATGCGGGTGACCTTTCTGGTGCGTAATTTGAAGCATCTTGTGGCCAAATTTCCAACCATTGTGCCGTAATGCGTCCGCTTTGAGTCATCACTGGCGCCACTGGAAGTCCTTCAAACGCTGTGGCGGAGTCCGAGCAGCCATCATTGGCTGTGTGTGCGGCTGCCTGCTGCGACGCAAAGTGCACACCCATACAGCGACAATCGGCCGCCATCATCGCATGGAAGTTAATTTCGGGTTGTGTCTCGCGGTCAGGTTTAATAAATGCTCCGCTCTGCCATCGAATGTGTGCGCTTGATTTAAAGCAGGTTAGGAACAGTGTGTTTGGATGTGTGTATGGAGTGTGTATGAGCGTGTGCGTGCACAATAAAAGCCAGCAAAAGAGCGACGAGGGGGCTGTTAAAAGGAGCAATTTTTGACACAACAAAGGAAGTTCTCGGCTGGTCTGGATTAAACGTAGCCCGTAGACGTGGTCCGTGCGTCTGTGTTGGTTGATGTAGAGGAAGAGGGAAGGAAGGGAAGTGGGATGGAGGGCACATCATAAAGTGTAAAATACGCAATCAGCCTGGGCAGTAGTGTGCGTGTGTTACGGAACACAAGGCTTTTACATGCGTACACAAACACACACACACACACACACACACACACACACACACACACACACACTAAAATGCACACAGTCGCAGTCGGGTGGCAGTGCTGCCTGCCCTGAATTACATATGCGCGCTGACTGCTGCAGTGCTGCCAGCAATACACTTTGTTTCGAAACTGTCACTGAACGTCGTCAAACGCGAGATAGGATACGTGTGTGTGTGTGTAATTAGAAGAAGAACAAAAAGCAACGGTTGAAAAGGAAGCAAATATATGCCCTGCGGGTGCGTGTGCGTAACGCTTGTGAGAGGAAAAGAGACAAAAGAGTGTAGAAACGCACACACACGCACACACACGTTCACGCAACACACTCGCATAACCCTGGGCGCCTGCGAGCGTGTGTGCGTGCGAAGTGTAGCAGTGTACGTGCAGGAAGCGACCGAATAGAACGACGGAGCGCCGCCAGGTAGCGCGAGCGCTGACCAAGAACTGACCCCAACACGACGGCAGAAGGCAGGCAGGCAGTCATATCATTGTACTGCACACGACCGAGCGCACACGTTTTCTGTCCCGAGCAACCATTTCCCAAGTCGTCTCCTCTGTCGCTTATCTCTGTGTGCCCTTTATTGTTGTGTTGTGCTTCATTGTGCAGTGCTGTGCGTGCCTTCCCTCTGCCTGTGTAGAGCAGGGCCAAAGATGGTGGCGGCCACCCTTGTGTGTCGAAGTCGTAGTCGCTGCTACCGTTGCTGGTGACGACAGAGTGTAGTAGGCGGCGCTGTGGTGTGGTAAGGAAACGCTAACCCCCCCCCGAAAAAAGGAAAAATGCGTACAATCTCTCTCTCTCTCGCTCGTGGGAAGGTGTGTTTCCGTGTGCCAAAGGGAGTGTGCGGAGGAGCAGCAGCAGCCCCGCTGAGAGCGTCATGGCCCCAACCTCTCCAATCTGTGTATCGCTAGCAACGTGCGCGCACACCTGACACACACGGACATTGAACAATCGAACAAAATGACAGCCAAACAACAAAGTGTACGCAACGCCACAAGCGCAAGTGTGCATTTATTGGCAGCGGAAAACGGTTTCCCTCTGGGGCGATCGGAGTGAAAAATCAATCACCCATCTATCTTAGTGGATGTTTAAAATGTGTCACAGATTCTTCTCCTCCTACTAGTGGTGTGTTCTCCTCTATTGGCAACGACCAAGCGCGTACCAAGCGTAATTTGTGGTGTTTATCGCAGCTTTTTCTCTGCGTAACGCGCAATCGTGTGATAAAGTTGTGCGCGCGAGACCCCAAAAATTGCAGGATGCTATCAAAAGTGGCCACTCACCTCGAATTCCGTTTCCACGAATGAAGGACTATGAATCACACAACACCAACAACAAAAAATGTCTCCCTGGTCACCGTGTGTGTGTGTGTGATTGTGCGGTTACGGGGGGATGGCAGTGCACACAGCCCGTTCTCGGATTGTTCTGTGGTGGATCCAGGCACTTTGAGGGGGGAAAAAGAGAAAGAGAGAGAGAGACCGAGAAAGATGACAGTTTGGGGGGACGGTTGTGGCCTTCTTTTCTTTTCGCTGCACTTGTCGGACATCCTTCTGTCGGTGGCGGCCCCACCACCACGCAGCAGCAGCAGCAGCAGCATCAAGAAACCGTGCCGCCGCGTGCTTGGGCTTTGAAATGTATACTTTTGTTTCATCGAGTGCCTCTTTTTTTTTGTTTCGTTTGCTTTTCCAGCCCAGGCGCTTTTAGTTTTCCATCTTACAAAGGGAAGCCCACTGGACTGTGGTTCCGGGGGGGGAACCTTTTGGCTGTGATGTACCTTTCCATCATCATCATCACCATCTCCCCGCCATCGTAGTAAACGTTGAGGTGTGTGCTGAGTGTGGTTAAAAAAAGGGCACCAAGCGAAAACAAAACACACTCGAGAGAAAGAGAGAGAGAGAGTGTTGTCCTAATGTCGCCCCGTGCTGGGTTTCCAACAACCCACAGGAAGATGCTGCAGGTGTTGTTGATGTTAGTACCCAGTACCACCGGAGGCAGCACCCCCGGAAAGAGAAAAGGGAGGAAAAGGCGCTGTGAAGCAGCAGAAATGGCATATCAATTGCTGGGCGGCTTCCCTGAACCGTAACCGAGCAACGATCAACTGGCTGGTGGTCCGGTACACTCGTTTGAAACGGTATATATGCGGGTGTGTGTTTGTGGGCTCATCCCACAGACCGTGTGTGTGTGTGTCATGGTTTCCCGTTTTTGCGTTCCGTTGCGTCCCCGGGACTAACAGGTCGCTGGGTTTTTGACGCATTTTGTTGGTTCTGCGAACAACCACGTTGGGCATCCTATTTCGTCATCTTCGATAATGGCTTTGGTAGGATGAACGTTGTGAAACGTCATTGAAATTGGACAGCATAGGGGACAGTATTGGAAATCGTTAAGAATGTTGTAACAATACGAAAATTCAATGATTCATATGATAAGCACGATTACAAATTAAACAAGATGGTCCAAATCATCATGCTAAAAACGGCTCCAAATGCTATGGCAACCACCTCCAAGGGGACCATGGCTTTCGTCCACACACAGCATCTTAGTTTAATAATGATATCTGTGCAGTGATCTGGACAGCAATCTGCAAATGGTTACACAGGCTCCATTTGCTTGCAAAAAACCCCCAAGAAACAATCGACGGTTGGAAGTTAGTCCAGTTCGCACAGTGTGACCTCGCAAACGGAGCG
>SIXB01002242.1:17773-30228 GCA_007018985.1 Anopheles bwambae | reverse complement strand
TACAAGTTTTGCCTCTAAGGCATTAATTTCTGACAGTATGCATCAATTTTTGTCTCTAAAGCATCAATTTTTGACTGTAAGTCAATAGCTTTGCTTACACAAATTAACCTAATGTCTCAAACTAAGGTGTTCTAAATTTTTTGAGTTTCAGTTAAGTAGTTAATCATTTAACTGACAGAATTTTAAATTTCACAATTGATAAACCTGTGTGGGAAGATTTATTGAAAATGGTTGGGTTGATTTTCCATTAGAATTCATTAAATTGTTTGTTTTTTTTTTTTTGAAAAAACACTCAAATTGCACGGTTTTTGTAGTATTTTTGTGCTGTCACATTACAGTTGTCATCAATCTACTTAAATTCCCTTACAATACTAAAAAAAGGTGACTTAGGTACAAACAATAGCAGCATTACAGTCAACATTTGATGCCACAGAGGCAAAAAATGACACTTTAGAGCCAAAATATGGAAGTAACAACTGTATTTCTCGAAAACCTTTCTTATTTATGTTCAAAATACTATTAATAAATAAAATGCTAATTAATATAATATAAATATAATACTATTTCATAAATGTCATCTACACATAGTTGTACTGCTACTCCTACTAATTCTTCTAAATATCATTTAATTTATGCAGTTTTCTTCATCTGTTTTATCTCTCTTACAACATCGTTCCATAGATAGTTTTTTTTAATAACAATGAATTAATTCAGTTTTTATTCCATCATTCACTTAAATATAACCTACTTTATCTTTTAGACTAGATTTAACATCTGTTTTATACCTTGTTTATCTATATGTGCGTGGATTTAATTTTTTATATTATTCCTATCACTTAACTGCTGAATAGCTTGAATAATTGTTTTCCCTTATTGTTATTTATTCTAAAGTCTGGTTTTATCAATGTATCGAACGGCAATACTCTAATTTTGAGCGCTTGAGCTATTTCACTGAATAGTTTACAGTTCCTCTTTCTCTCTCGACATTC
Source organism: Anopheles bwambae (assembly GCA_007018985.1). Lineage (NCBI taxonomy): Eukaryota > Metazoa > Arthropoda > Insecta > Diptera > Culicidae > Anopheles > Anopheles bwambae. Next base: position 29,239 of record SIXB01002242.1, on the reverse strand, counting down.
TTTTAGTTTCAGTCACATTTTTGCATTTTTAGCTATATTTTTTTTAAATTTTAAATTATACTTAACTATATTTTTTGACCATTTTTAGCTCAATTATATTTAATTTTCAACTCCTGAGTGTATACTCTTTCATTGGCCAACAAGTACATAAAGCTTTTGTTGTTCTGAGTTCAGTTGTTTACCATTTATATTGAGCCATACGTTATATAGAATGATAATGTTTTCCTCTTGGCTCTTTACAACATTTTAGTTATACTTCTCTAATTGATTCTTACGTTTCTCTATGTGTAGTTTATTACTCTTTTCTCCATTTTATTACTTTCATTCGATTTTTTTTGTATCGAACGACAATTAAGATTAATTTCTTCGCGTTTTTATCTGTTTTTCATTATCAACTCAAAAGTGGATACTTGCATTTTTGTATCAATTATGTACTGTACCATCTTATGTTTTTCGATAACTTATTTCGTAGAAAATATTGTTTTTTTTTTTTAACTTGATATAATCACTTCATATCACCATGGAAAGTCCCTTGCTTCATCCCAACCCACCGATATGCGTCCCCAATTTGCATCACAGGTAAGTAACCGCCGCTAATCGTCACGTTCCTGCTGGGCGACCGACACCTACCCATTCTCCACTATGGAATGCTTCCCACTACACCTCACCATTTCCTAGCTTAACGGTAGATTGAAAAAAAAATATTCCGCGTCAGACACGATGTCTGACGCAGTCGTCGCTCATAACTGCACCCGCCGCATTCTATCGCGATGAACAACACACCGGCAAACAGCGGATCGCACGTTCGCTCTAAAACGGCTAATCGCAGCACAAACAAACAAAAAAGTGCAGTTCATATATAGATCGGTATTTATTCCCAGTGCACGCGGCGAACGTAAAATAGATGGATTATACTTCCCATCGTTAAAAATGGGGGGGTTCTGAAGGAAAGGAATGTTTTGCTGGATCGTTATTTTGTTCTAACTGAGCCCTTTTTTGTTGGTGTTGGTTCCACATACAAGCAATGTTGCCGCTCCATAACATGCCTGCGTGAACTTCTGACTCGCTGACCCCGTCCGCAAACGATAGCGATCGCAATCGATCGAACGCGAATGTTGGCAAATATTTACCAGCCGCACATTAGCTCTAAGCGGCGATAAACGTTCACCTCTACATTATGCAACAAAAAAAAGGAAGGGTTAGGAAGGTAGCAAAAAGAGCAAAAACACGGGTAGGTTTGGTTGGCATAATAACTAATTATCGTGCTCATCGATACCAATCTGTTTGCATAAGTGTGTGGAACGAGATAAATGGGGCAACAAAGCTTAAAGGTGAAGTTCTGTTTTAATGAGCAAAAAACTGCAATTTAACATGGAACAAGCAAAAACCTGTAATCAAATTCCTGTTTTGTATCATTATTTCACTAAAGTTTGAAGATCTTTTAAACCGTTTAATGCTGGACAACATTCGAGTTATGGTAGCCGTTACGAGATTGTCGTGTCCGTGAGAAAAAAACAATCCCTGTTTTAAGGCCAAATTGAAATATTATTCCCTTGACATGATCGAAACATTAAAAAAAAACTATCCCAAGCTTTCCATCTTGACCATCTTGTCATGCGAGAGTAATCAACGGACATTAGAAACTCTGGCCGTCCTGTGCAACAGCCCGATAACCCCTTCTACAGACACACACACACCTTTTGATAACATCCCGGGAACAGCTGCCAACATGCAGCTTTCCTTCAGCTTCCCGCGATTCTCACCCATCAATGTACAACAGTCAGTTACATTGTTCGGCGCTAGAATAACTACAAAAAAAACCCACCGCCGATACAACTCGCGACATACGCCAGCTGCTTCGCGCGGTGCATTAAAGCATCGGCGCGGCGGTAAGATATCGCCGCGGCGTGCTTGTTGTTGCACCCTCCGACGGTGCATTCGGTGTGCATTTTCTCACCATATTACGCGCGAGCGTACCACCGACCCGAAATTCCCCTTTTTTTTGTTGGTGATGTGTTTGGTCAATGGGTGAGCTGTTTTTTTTTTTTTTTGGTGGTGCCCGAAAAAGTTTATCTATTTGATTTAATGGCTGTCAGTACCCTGGTCCGAATAGGTGCCAGTTTCCAGGGGTTTGAGGCGCTAAACATCTGAAGACTGAATGCCGATCAAAGATCAAGCGAGTCGAGCGTCTGGCAAACAGGGGTGCCTCCTTTGGGTATGATGCGTGTTTAGAATGGTACGAACAAATAAATAAATAGGAAAAAATTACTTTATTGCGCCGACAATGTGTTACATTCATCGAATAAATTAAAGGATTTTAATGCAATAAATTGTAAGGAAACATAAAGTTTCAAGTTAACAGTGCACTAGAGAATTGGTTGCAGAGAATTATTCTCAAATAATGTTGAAGCAAACGATTAGCCTCATGATATATAGCTTACGAGGTATAAATAATAAACCAATACATAAATACTAATAAATATATACATAAATAATAGTAGGACCAGCATCGAAAACTAGAACATACAAAATTCAAATTGAATAAAACTTCTAAAGTGAAGAAAAAGGCCAACATTGGTTGTAATAAAAAAAGTAAAAATAGGATTGGTTAAATGATACTAAATAATTAAATGGTTAAGAAAACGTGTTTAAACTTAAAACACAAAAAGGTATAAACTAGTGATGAGCAAAGTTGGCCAAAATCCGGAGTCGATTCCGATCCGACTCCGATAAATTATGAACCGACTCTGGAAGATTGGTCTGCTCTGCATTATCCGGAGTCGTTCCGGAATCGTCTGGAGTCGTCCGGAGTCGCTCGAAGTCATCCAAAATCGCTTAGAGTCGGAGTCATCCGGAGTCGTCCAGAGTCATCCGGAGTCGTCCAGAGTCGTCTGGAGTCGTCCAGAGTCATCCGAAGTCGTGCGGAAAGGTCCGAAGTCGTTCGGAGTCTGAATCGTCCAGAGTCGTCCAGAATACGCCGGACGTCCAGTCCGTCGACTTCGTCTCCGAGCGATTTCGGAGAACTCCAGACGACTCTGGTCGACTCCGGACGACTCTGGACGACTCCGGACAACTGCGTACGACTTCAAACGGCTCCGAGTGACTTCGGACGACTCCGGACGACTCCGACTCCGGGCGAAACTAGTGGCTCCGATTTTGCCGAAATCGGACTAACAATAGTTAGAGTCGGATCGGAGTTTTGAGTGCGCATCAGAAATCACATCACTAGTCTAAACGTAAGTACAAAAAAATGAGCACAAAAAATCTTTGAACAAGAAAGAAAGATTTTCCAAACGAAAAGTAAGATAAAAGAAAAGAAAAAGATAAAAGCAGTAAAAACAATTTATAAAATATTCAACTCACATCTGTTAACATGGAAAAAAACTAGTAAAAAGGCTACAGGAAAAAAAACAATAACAAAACATATCAGTTTGATACCCAACTGCTGAATATTACCTTTTTAAAACTAAAAATCAACCAAAAACTACAAAATATCATATAACTTGAAAAAGAACGGAGAACAAAAGGTAAAGAAATGGACTTGTTATATTCGAAAGAGAAAATATGCTGAACAAAACGAAAAGAAATTGCAGCATCAAATCCCTTTGCGTAAAAAACAGGGAATAAAAAAAACATCATTAGAGCAATGCGCGCGAGAGTTGAAACTCCTGTGCTGCAAATAAACAATCCTTCATCCATCATAAATAAATGCAGAACAAAGCGCTTGATGCATAACTGCGTGAGGGGGAAGCAGGAAAAAAACCTGTTGAATGAATTAACAAAATCTTTGAAGAAGAAAAGAAGCAAAAAACCCCTTTTTTGCCTGCCACCATCGTCCCCATTCATACGCACATCAAAATTCGGTCAACAGCGATCGACGACCGGTTTCGGGTTCGCATCCTGGCGTTCACTTCCCCGGGCAACCGTGGATTGCATAACAATCGGAGCTCGTTTTTCCTTCTCGCCCCTTTCCAAGTGGGTCGCATTACCGTGACGAAAGGGGTTGACCGGAGAAAGAAAGTACTCCGAGAGCGAGCGAGCGCGCGCGCTCGCGGAAAGGAAAGCAAAACGGTGTTGTGACCAACGCAACACGTCCCTCCGCGGAAGACCGCGCGAACCGCGCAAACAACCGCGATACCAGCGTCCTGGTGCTCCGGACCCCGCGAGTCCGATGCAACTCTTACGTCGAAAGCAAACGGGGTACACAATCGGAGGCCATTGTCCTTTTTTCCCCCCTACCCGGGTGCACATCCGAGGCAACCAAAAGTACGACAGCAAAAAAAGGGGGAAACAAACGCTTCTTAAGATTGCGTGCATTAAATAGCATTTCTTTTGAATACCGCGCGCAGTTCCCTTGGGTTTGCTTTCTACAGTGATGCACACGCACGTACGCACGCACGTACTGTTTTGTCAAATCGAGGAGTTTAATTTCAATCAAACAATCAAACACAAAGCAACCCAAGACTCAATCAAGCTTCAGGAGCGGACAAGCTTTGCTGTGAGGCAGGCGGGGGGGCAAAGAAGATAGTCAAGCGTTTGGTTGCTTGGATGCGTTTTTTCTTTTCTTTTCTAGTTCTTTGTTCAATGTGCCCGATTCGCTTCTCCTCTTTCAAATCTACATGCCAAAGGAGGGTTTTTTTTTCTTCTCTCTAACATACGACGAGCATGTTCCTTCGCTCTATTGTACTTTACGTTCAATTGTGAGTTTTTTTTCTTCCTATGACCGATTCTTTTCAACGCTTAGCTGAAGCATTTTTATGAGGAAGGGTAGCATTTGTTGAAGAAAGCATTTCTCCCGATGACGAGGTTGTTCTCGTATTGCTTTGTATTGTTTGCGAATTTGGTAGGGCTGTCAGGGTTGCACAATAAAAGTGCTCTTCCTTCTTTGTATTATTTGCTTGATTTTACTGCTGGTTTTACTATGTTTGCTGCGCTTGATAGAAGATATTGTTTTTTCCTTGTTCTTATTGTATGTTTTTCCTTTAAAGTGTAAGATTTTTTTGTTTGTTGCGATTTTTGTTAGTTTGTTTTATTTTTTCATTTGGATGTGTTTTGCATTAATCAAATTAATTTGCACATTTCATAAGCAAAATTTATTATCTAGTTATTTCTTTTTTCCTTTCCTTTTCCGCGATTCTTATTGTATGTTTTTCCTTTAAAGTGTTAGATGTTTTGTTAGTTTTATTTTTCATTTGGATTTGTTTTGCATTAATCAATTTAATTTGCACATTTCATAAGCAAAATTTATTATCCAGTTGTTTCTTTTTTCCTTTCCTTTTCCACGATTCTTATTGTATGTTTTTCCTTTAAAATGTTAGATTTTTTGTTAGTTTTATTTTTTCATTTGGGTGTGTTTTGCATTAATCAAATTAATTAGGACATTTCATGAGCAAATTTTATCATCCAGTTTTTTATCTTTTATCTTTTTCTTTTATCTTTTCTTCTTTTCTTTTTTTGTTACACTTTTTTATTGATTCTGCTTCATTGGAATTCCTTATATATTGTTTTATTAGCTTGTTTGGATTATTTAGGGAGAATTAGCATTATTATGTCGCTTTTATCATTTCATGTTTTTATATCTTTCATTTTCATGTTACCTTCTTCATTCAAGATTTGCTTGCATTGCTATTTTTGTATGGTTTTCTACATATTTTCTCATAATTTTGTATCATTGCACATCTATTTGTTCCTCGTTATACATATAATGAAAATATTTATATTTTTTTGTTATTGTTAACGTTGATTTCATTAAAAAAAAGCTTCATTTATTTTATAGTTTTTACTGTAGTTCATTTTATTTTTTCTAAGCTTTTCAATATTCCTTCAAATGTATACCCCTTTGAATTTGGTTTAATCTCTTTCTAGATTAATGTACAGATATGTAATCAATCAAACTTTCTCTTCCACCCCTTTTTTTGGTGCCATTCAAATCACGAGCTACAGAATTGAACGAAACAGCAAGGATATGGAGCTTAAGTACTGTTCTTGTGTGCTAAATCTCTTCCCCCCTGCAGTGAGCGCAAGCAAGCATGCACATTTCAATGCAAAACAAAGAACCGGAATGTATGTATAGCACCGGGCCCATATTGTTCAACAACTAGTTATGCTAAATTTATGATTCCGGCAAATCGAAGTGAATGACCGAGTGCCAGGAAAACGGGGAGGGTAAAGCAAAGAACTCTTCTATAGTTTCCATCTTCAAGTCAAACCAGGCTACATTCCCTACTTTCTACTGTACATACACACACACACAAGCACGGGCAGGGAAAGGGGCATTTGCATCAGAATGCAATTCGATTGTTTCCTGAGGATTTTACCGGCGCATGATATACGGCCAAGTACCGGGCAGAGCTCCGCGAGGAAAAGGGGAATTTAGATCGAATTCGCTACGGTGTCCGCCCATCGAAAGAAGAAAGTAAAGCTTATTCCGGTTTGCCGCGAGAAGAAAGTGGACGACGCATCGGACGACGCATCGGTGACGATGCGGCTGGTGGGAATCCTTTCGCGCGCCGGTAATGTATGGCAATTAGAGATTTAGTGTGGAAAAGTACCCTTTTTTCTGGCTCTGCATGATGCAACTGGTTGAACTATTCTCTTGTCTAAGAAATGGACTAGGTTTTGGAGCGGGGTTGTTCGGCTGAAAAGGCAAGGAACTACGCTTCTCAGTTTTCTTTCCGGGAGGAAAGAAAGGAACTGCAAATCCCGTTTTTCCCCACCTCCAGATGATAGATCGCGCTTTCGCGCTCTTGTTTGAGGGGCGCATTGTGAATTTGTTTACATTTTCGCTTTACCTTTGGATTTAGAAATTTTTAAAACGGGGAAGCATCAACGCAACCCCTTTGCCGATTACATAATTTGGAACTGGTTTTAGCATGGTTTGCGTTTGTGTACAAGAGTTCGCTTTACAAAAAGATGCTGTTCTGGGCAAGAATGAAAGTGCAGCGCAAGTGAGAAAATTGCCCAAAATGGTGAAGAATCTTGATAACAATAACCGGTTTATGAAGAAAACATAGGAATATTTAAAATAAAGATAAAGCCAGTTTATTTATGCGATTTGGAAATAAGGACTTGTGATAATAGATGCCTAAGATACTAGTGACTTGTGCTATGGATAGAAACGACATCGTCAGCGCGTTTCCATACTGTCAGAAATTACTTTATGCTTTATGCCGACGCTCTCAAGATCTTCACCTCTGTTTCTCATACTGATGACTGCTTGAGTGCTTTCTATTGTGCTATCGTGCATCCAATCCTTGAATTCGCGAGTGGTATATGGACTCCAACACAGCAGTACATTATATTTAGCATAGAAACAATGCAAAAAAGGTTTTTACGCGCATTATTGTATCATTTGCCTTGGTCCCGCGATTGTACTTATCCCACTTATCCCGCACCAGGTGCCAGCCTTTCGGACTGGAGTCTCTAAAATATAGACGAATAGCGCATCTATTGACGCCTTGTCTATTCTTGAACATTTAAACTTTCGTGCATCTAGTAGCATTTTTAGGCCAAGACCTTTATTTTGTTCGGATTTGAGGTAGACAGAGTTTGGCTCCAATGACCCGATTTCAAACATGATTAATGCCTATTTCTTTACAAATTCAATATCGATTTTAGTGTTAGTGTAGTTTAGGGTATGAACAAACTACAATCACACTTCCGATGCGCATTGTAATGAGATGTTTTTGTTTTGTTTTTGGTCTTTTGTTACACGTTTCTCTTTAATATTAACTTTATCTCTTTTATCTTATCAGTGTGATGTAATATAACGGATAGAAGTAAGTTGTAAAGGCCTATAGGTTCAATGGATTATTCATGGAATAAATAAATAAAAAAAAAAATAAAATAAATAAATAAATAAAATAAAAAAGTAAACAAAAAAAAATTTAAAATTTTAATAAATAAATGAAAAAATAAATAAATAAATAAATAAAATAAAAAAGTAAATAAAAAATAAATTAAAAATATTGATAAATAAATGAAAAAATAAATAAATAAATAAATAAATTAATTAATTAATTAATTAATAATAAAATTCTCCATCGTGTAATTGTTTTTACACCTAGGGTGCAAGTTTGACTCTTTTTTCTTCTTCATTTGTTCACAATGTCTGAAGTTGCTTGTGTACAAACTTCAGTTTTTTCTTTAACTACTCAATTATGAATGTAATTTTTGTCATGTATTTACCTATGATTTTTTGTTTGTTTTTCTTTAAATTCATATAGATTGTTTTCTTTTTCGTTTTATCTATCTTTAAAGATGTTCTTATGTTTTTTTTTCTAATTTGTTTGAATGTATTTTGAATATTGTTTCATTTGCATTCCACCAGTTATATTTTTCCCTCAAATTTAATTCTCATTTATTTCTTTGTTTTTGGAATTCCTGATGTCCGATGAAAGCTTTTACAAACTTAAAGCAAGCAATGTTCTAGATGAACATTACCCTTCAAGAACCGAATCCTATTCCTCTCCTTACAGGGGCTGCACGTGACCGGGCAAACAGCTTCTCTATTAATTTACACGCCAAGAAGAAGCCGTTTGCCGCTTGTCCTCATTAATCAGTAAAACTGTCTTCCAATGAATGTTTCCCTGTTTCTTATACTACACAAAGATCCGGCTCACGGGGCCCTCGCCTCCAGGCTGCGCTCGTCCGCCCTAACTTTACCCCAAACGTTGAAGATCTGAAATCTCCCACAACGTCACGCGCTTCCATCTCGTATCCTTTCGAGCGGTAGCGTTTCGCCTGCCGAGAAGCTCATTAAAAATTAATCTGCTACCGTGGACGAAAAATTGGGCGTGGATGGCGCGCCGGGAAAAAACGCGCGGCCCGTCATCGGTTCCGTAGCCGTAGCGAACCTCCGAAATCCCGACGAATCTTCACTCAGCCGAAAGAAACTAATTGATAAGCCCGGAGGGAGATCCAACTCACTGCTGATGATTATGATGATGATGATCATCATGACGGTGATGGCGTAACGGGGGCGACCGAAAGGTGGTCGCTCGGTGTTTGAAAAACTAACGACGCCAGCACCAGCAATGAGCCGGATCGTCGTCATCAAAGGATTACGCAAAACGCGGTGAAATGGAATTTGAAATTTCACTTAAAGCTCAATCAGGCGCATTTTTCCACCCACCGGGGACGGCGGGTGCGAGCGGGCCCCGTAACAAGATGATTCTGGCCGATTCCGCGGCGTGGAGCGGTGGGGGTCCAGAAAGGGAAAGCGAGAAAGCCAACCAACCGGTCGGGGCATTTTAATTTGAAACAGTTTGCAGTGCGCTAATGAAAGGAAATATTAAGCAACAACATTCTTGGCAAGGGCGAAGTCAATCGATGGAAGCTAACGGTGTAATAATTAGAAATCACACAAAAGGACTTCATTCCGGAAGCGATGAAAGGCACCCCCTCGGGTAGATGAAAGTGAAATTTGCACCAAAAGCCGGCTTGTTAGTGCCGTTTACGGACTATAAATGTTATGTGATTCGTAGTGAGTTTAACACTCTTAAGAGTAGGGGGAATAATCAGAGGCTCAAAAATTCCCAGAATTTTGATATTTGTCATTAGCAATTTCTAAAATTGTTTCACTTCAATATTTTCTATGACCAGTTCCAGTCCAGTGTCTACAAGGAGAGCAATAAGAAATATGAACTCTGAATTGCACAAAAACATTTAATAAGGATATATTGACATGTTTTAAGGCTTGAATATTACATTAACCCATTAAAACAAATTAGACCAACTTAAAGTTCGTTTGATATGTATACGTGGAAGTGAAAACAATTAAATAACAACACAAAAGGTTGCAACATTAAAGGTTTTACAAATTCTGAACAGCATCTGACTTAATACTCGTTTAACATTCTTGTTTTACAGAATAAATAAATTAAACTTGGACCATTCAAGAATCGGATATCCGACGACCCGATAGCCGTCCAAGCGGAATGAATACGACTTGAAAAAAAATCGAACGACACCGGATGAGTCCGGGCAACATCAGACGACTCCGGACAGTTCTGATTAACTACTGAAGGCACTAGCTAATTCCAGTCAACTCTAGATGAGATCAAACGATCGTACAACTATTCTTTCAGACTCACCTGGAATCATCCAGACATCATTGAAATTATCCGGAACGAACCGAAGTCATCCTGTCGTTCTGCTACGTCTAGAGCCGTTTAGACCTATCCGGAGACGACCGGACTCATTTGAATTCATTCGGACTCAACTAGAGCCGTGCGGATTTTTCCTCAGTTGTCACAAGTCGTCTAGAGTCGAACTGGACACTTTTGGACTCAACTGACGTCATCCAGAATCGTCCAAACAGACACCAGTCGTTAGAGCTCATCCCTGTCCTCAACCGTGATCTGATTCATTTGGACATTACCAAAGTCGGCTGGAGTCACCAGGAGTCGTCTAATAAACTTGGATGGATTTGAGAAGAATAAGAATAAGAAATGCATGTTGAGCTATTAAAAACCCTTGTAAAATATCGATGGAAAAATCCGGAGTCAACTCCTATCGGACCCCAACAATTTCAGAACTGACTCCGAAAGGTAGGTCCGCTCAGTATTATCCGGAGTCGTTCAGAATCGTATGGAGCCGTTCGAAGTCGCCCGGAGTTACCCAGAGTCGGAGTTGTCCGGAGTCGTTCGGAGCCGCCTGGAGACGTCCGCAGTCATCCGAGGTTCTCCGGAATCAGCCAGGTCGTTCAAAGTGGTCCTTCAAAACAAAGGCCTGTATACGAAGTGCACGCAGAGAGTAAAAGACAAAAAAGCACAAAGAAATGCAATGTCTGATCACAAGCACATTGCACCAGACGGCTCCGAACGACTCCGATTCTGGACGACTCCAGACGACTCCGACTCCGGGCAACTCCGGACAACTCCAACTCCGGGCGGAACTAGTGGTTCCCTATGTTCCGGAGTCTAACATAGGCATGAGACTAACAATAGTCGGAGTCAGATCGGAGTCGTGGGTGCAATCCAGAGAGCACATCACTAAACTAAACAGCATACGGCCAAACTCAATCAAAACGCATGCAAACTGAAACGCGTTGGCAGCAAAATTCCACATCCCAAAAAATGAGAGTCGGAAAAACTTACAATAAGAAGCATAGTTTTCCCTCCTTCCAGTCGCGTCGAAGCAACGCGTGATTGTTAGATCACATTGTGTTGTGAATATTTTGCAACTAAAAAAAGAAAAGAAAAGTACGACATCACCCCTTCAAGACCATCCCACAGTCCCCACAAGCTAGCTAGGAAAAGAAAACGGCATTAACATAGTGGCAAATCGGATGGAGGGCGCTGGTGGAGAATAAGGAAGGATGATGCGCCATCGGAAGTAATAGCGAGCGAGCGAACGAGGTAAAATAAAATAGCGGAAGTAAAACTGTGAACTGTGTGTGTGTGTGTGTGTGTGTGTGTGTGTGTGTGTGTGTGTGTGTGTGTGTGTGTGTGTGTGTGTGTGTGT
>SIXB01002242.1:0-17673 GCA_007018985.1 Anopheles bwambae | reverse complement strand
TTCACTCTCTCTCTTTCTCTCGGGCACGGTTTCTCTCCCTCTTTAACAGCGATCAAAACGGAAACCCTTTTACGCCGTTACGCAGCGTGAGCAGTTGCCGCCCGTAAGGATCAGACACACACACACTCCTATGCCCACCGCACACCTCCCACCCTCGTTGAGGTTTGTGTGTGTGTGTGTGCGGGGTGGTGCCGATGAGCATAAGCCATTGCCAGTTTCGGTGGCAATAAATATAAAAATTGATGAGCTTCCTCGACCGAGGCACAACGGGCCGGAGGGTTTTGTTTGAATGGCGTGGAAAATCGATACAAACGCAGCAGCAGCAGCAGCAGCGCTAGAAGAAAAGGAACCTTAAGACCGGAAGAAGCCCGATTTCTTTACAATATTGCTGCCCGGTGGTGCCGCTTCTTGTCCCCGTCCATCTTTCGTTTTAAGCTTTCGGTACACCATTTCACTTCCGCTTTCTTTCACGGGTTTTTGTTGAAATGGAGCGGTTTTTGCGAGTTTGAATCCATCAGAGCCTTCCGAGGGCCAATTCTTCCGAGGGAAAATCCTTTCCGTTGCACAAACGCGCGTTCTACAAAGCATTGAATGGTACGGGGAAAAGTAACGAGACGTTGGTAGTACATCGCGCGGCCCATGATGGTTATGGTGATGGGATTGCTTGAAGAAACGGAAAACGGAAAACACACGGCAAAGGAAAGGACAACCGGCAACAACACGAACAAAACCGCCCGATTCTAATCGACAAATCGTTCTGTGAGTGCGTGTGTGTGTGTGTATTTGTTTGTGCAGTGGAAAATGGACAAAAGGATAGCGCGCACTCACCCGCCAAAAGGACGCGCACATGAAGCCATTTTGGCATCGGAAGTGTAATTTATTCTACAGAGAGGACGACTAACGACATATTTGAGTGCGGGTGGAATTTTCTTATCCCATTTTCCGATCGTGTCTCGCGATCCACGGAACACATCTGGGGCGACTTTGCTTTCATGAAGTTGCTTCCGGGTATTGAATATTTCGCATATCTAATTGGCACAGGCATTCCCTGCGCTGTCCTTCCAGGAACATACAGCTGGCGCTGTACAGCTTCCACCCCACAGTAGCAGCAGAAAAAGCAGGGGGAAACGGTGGAACGGACTTGTGAAGTGATTGAATAACTGAATTATTGTGCGTTCGAAAGAAAGGGTTTTGTTTTCCCTATTTGTCCGCGAATTTGCGGTGAACGTCTTTATTCGATTCCATTCCAGGGAGAAGTTCAATGTAATCAATCGGAAGAGAGAGAGAGAGAGAGAGAGAGAGGAAGAGAGGCTCGAAGAGCAAATTGAATTGAAACATTAGACGGAGATATGGGGGAAGGGAATTTGTTTGTGATGGAAGGACAATTGGAAGGAAGATGGAGAGTTTAACGACGGAATTTTACTAAATTGGATAGTTTACACAATTTAAACTGTTTTTCCCCGAAAACAGTAGATCCGGAAATATTTTTTGGAATCGATTCCAGAATCACCTCTGGATTCGGAATCAGATCTGGAATCGGAATCGGTTTGGGCATCTCCAAAAACATTCGGGTTAGGGTTGTAGGATTGTATCGATAGCCTAAAATGATCCATATGTACTTGTAAAAAATTCATTCTCGTAAAGATTCTGGAACTTCTGATTTCAAAATTCCACTCAATCTGATTCCAGAGCCGATTCCGATTCCAAATCTGATTCCGAACCCATATCGGCATCAGAGTCGGAATCAATATCGAAATTGGCTCCAGATTCGAATAGTTCCACTACTCTGAGCCATTAGCGGTTCTGCAACTGAATCTGAACAAATACCGGTCCTAACGGACGTCGACCGATATTTATATGATACCCGTACATGTTCCAGTGTATCGGAAGGAATGATGAATCTATTTTTAATTTGGTACTGATATTGATCCCCTTACTGAGCCTGGAAATGATGATACTAATAAGCTCATACTAACCCTTGCACTGATGCTGAGAACCCATACCGATTCTGGAACTGATCCTGGAACTCGCATCGATGCAAAAACTGTACCTCAACCTGTTTTAGTATCAGAAGAACTCGCAAACATCTTCTTCTTGTTCTACTATTTGGCATAACGTCCTACGCGGACATGCCGGCATATACAGGCTGCCGAGACTTACTTGATATTGTCACGAAGCCCAAATAGCCACAATCCTTGCCTACGAGGAGACGGTTCATTCTAGGTTTGAACACATGACGGGTTACATGTTACGACTCAATAGTCGTTCGAGATGACAATTGTACCACGGGACCCGTAAATATGTCTTGTGTATAGAGCGAATGTTAAACTATTTGGTTGATTGGCTTACAGAAACTTTAGGCATCTATGCTTCATTCGTCTCTCTGATGTAGCTTTGATAATGTTTTTTTGTTAAATTTATTTGCATTGATTTGTTAATTTGAGCTATCTAAACAGTTTTGTTTCGCAGTTTCTTTAAACTATATTTGTTCCAGTATTGATGATGGAACTACATATCTGAACTAGAACCCGGAAACGAAACTACCCGTAACATGTATAGAACCTATTCCGATCCAGTAACTGATTTCACTAGGATACTGGTCGACGAACCCGGTTGCTCTCTATGACTTGTTTTATGAAATATAAACGCGGAAAATGAAAATAAAAGTCTATAACTTATTTGAAAAAATAATCTTACAACTTCTCACCTTACAAAATCTAACAGGAATCACCATATCGATGTGATGGAAATTAGAGATTCCATTTTTGTAATTTGTAAGCTTGATCACTTCACGTTAAACGTAATTTGAACCATTCAATATAACCTTGTCACCGAAACGGTTCCTTTTTTAATGGCCGCAGGGACACGACGCCAGCGAAAGTGCTCCAACTCCTCCCTCCAAACCATGACAAAAGGGACCTTGTTAGGAAATTATTTATCACCTTCGATTGCACGCACATACCATTCCCAAAAGACAGATCCATACCGGTGCGATTGGTTACCGGCGACCCGTACCGCAGCTAACTTGCACCAGTGGACACGTGTATTTGCCGCATTTGCTCCGTCCCTCCATTGAGTCGCGAACGATAAGCTACCTGGGTCGGATCGCCGGATAACGAATTCTAACGAACTGTTCCCCCCTCACGGTACCGGTCGCTGGCTGGGCCGGCCGTTAACGAAGGAAGCCAACCTCACCCGCAGGCTAATTTGTTGCCGGCGCACCATTAGGAGGAGGGGAAGTGTAGGAGCGTTAGCTTCACAACAAGGTGGACGCGAGCTCAATTTGTACCAATTCGTGTTCCCGGGGGCTTACACAAAATAGGACTCAGCGTCGGAAAACCGGGACAGTACACCTTTTGCCACCCAGCCCGGGAGGGTTGGGGGACTGTGGCAAAAAGGGGTGTTTGCGGTGGTGGTTTTTGTTTTCTGAATTTCGGAACCATATGGTACCGCTTGTAGTGCGCGATGTGATCCAGGAGAAAAAGGGACACCCGCCGGAAGGCCGGTGTGGAACCATAAAACAGAAAGCAAACGGGAACAAATGCGTGAGGGTCACACACCCACAAAAAAAAGGTTCATAATAATCGGACATCAAGGTCCTGTTTTCGTGCTTTTTCCACTCCGCGATTCCCGAGCGAGATGTGTGTGTGTGTGTTGGGTCACTTTTGTCGCGTCCACTAACCACTAACGCGCACTCCCAGGGGCTTGTTCGATACGATGATTGGCACAACCTGCCCACCCTACCACTGGGGCTGAGGGTGGTTTTGTGTGGCTGCGGGCGCACGATCCCGCGCACTTCCTTCCCAGATGGGTGGTGGAGGTACGCGCATTGAAATGAACGGCCCCAGCGAATTGGCGTGTAATTGAATGAAAGAAGGAAAAAGCCCAAACCAGCCTCGCTAACAAGTTCCGAGAAAAAAGGGAAGGGAAATTGTTCCACCGTATGACCGGCCTAAGGCGGCCTCAGCTTAATCATGCGTTGAGGTGATTATGGGTAAAAGTTAAATTCGGAGCTAATCTGATTGTGGGAGGCCCCATCCATCCAACCTTTGGGACCGCTGGAAGGAGTGTGGTACGTGAAAAACACCAGTCAATCATCAGTATAATACATTGATAAGGGAGAAAAAATAAGTGTGAGAAAAAGCGGTGATAAAAATAGAGCGGAAAGCCTAAATCTAGAGTTAGTATTTTATGTATAAAATTCAAAGAATAGTGGCAACGTTACATTTGCTCATTAATATATGGAGCTGCTTGTAATTCCACTTGAAGCACGAAGCTACATTTAAAGCAAAAGATGAACTAGGTACAATAGTTAACTCCTAGGAATGATCTCCTTCTTACTTCTCCCTGCGATTTGAGATATTTTATCCTAGTGTTAGCCGGAACTAACAGCAAGCTAAAGTCTTAAATTGACAACAGATTGAACATGGACCCCAGCAAGCTCTATAAGTAGAGATTAGAATGTTGCTGTTGCTTTTTAATCTACTTCTATTGCTGGATGTTGTACTCAATTCAATCATCCCGTCCTACTTGTCCCCTGTCACCAGATTTGTAATCCAACTTCATACAACTACTTGATATGATGAATATTTAACCTGAAAATTGTACCTATCTTGCATAACCGGCAGCAATACTAAACATTTTCAATTAGTGTATGAGCAGAATCACATACCATGTTTCGAATTGCACTCCTCCTAATACTCTTGACCTCTTGCTCCAAACCCTTAGGAACGTTCCTTCCTAATAAACGACTCCGAGCCCGAACTTCTGTTTGCAGCCGCTACCAGTTGCAGCATTTTGATGCGAATTTTTAAATTTTCCTCCGCTGGCAGATCGTTCAAAAATGGCGTCAGGCTCATCAGAAAGCGACAGTCCGGATTTTCGGCATCAGGCTTCATCCAGCCGGCACCGGTCGAAGTGCTCGAAGCGGATTTGCTGGAACGCGGCCGGAACTTATTCTTGTAAGTAACCTCACTGTCATCAATTGATGCATCATCCTCCTCCTTGACGTCCTGTTCATCGATCGAACGTTCAGAGGGAACTGTGTCGTGTTTGACGTCCTCCTCGATCGGTACGAACTTGATCGACTGTTTGACTTTAGCCTTATCGGGATCGTTCTGCAGCGGAGAAGACACATGTTTGGGTAGGTCCACTGTCTTTCCACCGTTTTTGCGTGCTTTATTCTTCTTCAGCCGAAAGTGACCGTGCAGGAACTGCATATGGTCGTAGAGTGGCCAGCGGATTGCTGGGATCGTGCCATTCTCTATACGTTTAGCCTCCCGGCGGAAGCAATCGCGCAGTGTTTTCCAGCGCACGCGCAACTGATTCACTGTAAAACGGGAAGGTGATTGTAATATTGTTTTGTAAATGATTTTTAAAGCTCATTTTCTTACCACTGATCGTGCTGAATTCCGTCCGCTGTATTTCCTCCCAATCTTCGATGCCCGACGCTCGACTGCGCAGATATTGGCGATGCCACAGTTTCGGTCGTTGGCGAACACATTCGATGAGGCGCAGCGTGCCTTGCTGGCCGAAAATTCGCTTCCGCCCAAATTCATCTTTCACCTCCGCTGGAAGCTGCTGCTCCGGGACAGATTCCTCCTCCATTTCAGTTACGTTAATTTACCTACCAGGCAACAACCTCGGCTGCTTGCTGTGCTGCTCGATTGTGTTGCGGTACGAACTCGCGTCAACACCAAAACACGCGCACCGGCCGGCCTGGGGTACGCAATAGTTGGCGATAGTGTGCTGATAAGAACGGCAAGAACAGGTGAGAAACTTGTTGCAGAACCTAAAATACAAAGAAACACGTTAATTGGGAAGGTTATTGCCACTGGTTCTTGTTCCATTTGCCGGTGACGGATTGACGTGTGCGCACATGAACTCACATGCGAATCCGGATCGTTTTGCTTGTGTGTGCGTAAACGAATTAATTGTGTTTTGTACTTACTCGGAAAGTGTACTTCTAAGCAATGACGAAGGTAAATCCAAATCAAAACTGTACTTCACCTTTTTCTTCACCAAAATCAGTTCGCGTTGAAAATTAAACACCGCGGCTTGCGTTGCGTCAAACTGGATCAAACGCTACGCGCACACACAGCTTACCTTGATTGGACTAGTTTCGTCTGCGTTATTGCTGTGCGTTTGACAAGCACGCACGCTGCTTCTTTCTCCTTCGCGCAGCCCTTTGCAGGACGTCGTCAATGTGACAGCATCGGCTACTAGATGACAGGCCCCCCGACTGCTGCCCGCTCCAAGTGTTTTGTATTGAACAATCGTAGTCAAACAGTAAATCTTCTGCTTTATCAAGTGTGTGGCAAAGAGCACGATGAAGTAACGTTGAACTTTCCAAGTTGTTCCAGGGGAAATTCACATGATTTACGGTTTCTTTTCTAGGACCTGCGACCAACCCGTTCTTCATGATGCGTGGACGAGTGCGGCAACACTTGGTTGTTTGTAAACACTTGGTGAGAAGGAAATGTTCTCCGTACAAGTCCCGAATCTCAAAACTAATCCTCTTTTCACGTGTCTTTTAGATGGATGCTGGACATAAGTGAGGCTGATTTTGTGCCTGAAGACCACTACAATGCTACTGGGCAGTGATTCTTATCCGGCGTTGTTACAAATTGCTATCGTGAACAACCCACGTACGTAAACAAACACGCATAATCGTAGAAGGTGGTTGAATTGAAACGATAAAATCACTTATAAGCACTGAATTCTTTAGAGGCGAATAACTTTTGGACTAAATGAACAAACGGTTACACAAAGCTTTGGGTCTGGCACGTATAGATTCTTATTAGATTTACATTAGAATGTTGTTTGATGGCATTCAAGCATTATTTCGCATTTTTGAAATACTTAGCTACTACTTCTGACCCTTCAATCCAGCTAAAAGAAAGATGAATTGAATATTTCAAACAAACGTGTTTGGTGTTGGTGTCCAGTAGTGATTAGAAAGCGTTACATACTTACTAGTGATGGGCCACGAGTTCGGTAGATTCATACGCGTTCAGTGGGTTTAGTAGGTTTGGTGAGTTCAAATGAGTTTAGTACGATCATACGAGTTCGATAGGAAAGTTTACGTTTTTTTAAAGGAAATTAAGCAACATTGTAGCAGTTTCCTTTTCAAACCTACTGAACTGGTCGCTTGAGTCCACTTAACCTACTAAACCTACTTAACTCACTTTTACCTACCAAACCTTTTTTGCTTTGCTGAACCTACTGAACCTACCGAACCTACCGGAATCAAAATTACGACACGGAGCGCTCCGGATCGTATGTGGATGGCTCCGACTCGGTAGGTTCGGGTCGATCCGCCCATCATTAATACTTACCTGTTACCAATCGTTAGTAACTGTCTTCCAGTAGTGATCTTATCTACTTCAATTCAAACAATTTCATTAACTTAAAAATTCGGACTAAAAACTGAACAAGCCTTGTGCAAAACTAAAACAAAAGAGATTTGTAAGTTCAATGGCTTGTATATTTATTTAAAGAACGCATTCACGACGCGTTCAAAACGATGGACAGTAGTTCAGTTAGTGTTCAAAATTAAAGAACTGTATTGTAACGAATAAGCCTTAAGGACGGTCTGTGCGAGTGTTTGGGCACTGCTTCTTCACCTCATTCACGTACTCTTCCTGCACCATTTCGAGCATTTTTTTGTAAATCATCAGCTTTTTAATGGTTGGCAGACGGGTCACGTACGGTTGGATTTCCTGCACCAGGCTCGTAAAGTCCACATCGTCGTCGATCGAAATCGCATTGACTGCTCGTTGCCAGCCGGTCTGCTGCTTCGGTGCGGTCGGCGAAGTGGAAGAAGCGGATGCACCGCCAGCCTCCGTGGGTGTACCGGTTGAGCGTACGGTTGGTTGCATTGGTGCTGGTGGACGGGCAGTTGAGCTTTTTCTCTCGGCACAGGCAGCAGGTCCATTCTTGATCTCGATTGGGGTACGTATTGTCAGGATCGCTCCAGAAGATTGTCCCTCGGGCGGTAGGATCGAAACCTGCAGGGAAGGCTTCTGTGGCGCACTTGCGGAATGTGGACCGCTCTTGCCCGTTGCAAGCAACACCGTTGCCTCACTGGTCTGAGTTGATTGATTGTTCATCCTCACCTCAACCCCCTTGTCGTTACAAACGCGTTGCGAGGTCTGTGCTTGTTGGGAAGGAATTGGAACGGACGGCCCCGGAACCGGGTCCATGGGATCGTCTTCGATTTCAATTATCTCACATGGTTGAATTGTTCGGGATGATCCTTTTCCCGCTTCCATGGACCGGCCTGGCTGATTGGCCTTTTCCCACGTACGTCTTGATGACTTGCGGGTAGGAGGGATTGCTCCGCTAGCAGCTGCCGGTACTTTTCGTTGGAGAGGAAGATCTTTCATGGTGGTCGAATTTAGATTGCGTGGCCAATAATCTGCTATTTCTTGATTACGCGATCACTTGCTACTTCCTCGAGCCGCTTCTTGCTAATGCGCGGTTGTACAGTTTTGACAGTTTGACAGCAGTGTCACTACTTGCTAACAATGCTAGCCGGATGAAACGAAAGTATATAATGAAAAAAAAAAACATGATTCATTATACAAAATTTGCAAAGAATGACAATAAACGGTTTTCAGTGATTTTAAAACGGCTAGAACTGTTTTCTTACAATCTTTCTACAACATCTGTTGGTTGTTACAAATCGGTCACTTTTATTAGCTTGTGGTTACACTTTTATTTTGTTACTGTCAAACGTCACAGCCACACAAACGCTTGTCACGGAAAAGTAACCTACAAAAATGGCTGAAGAAGCAGAAAAAAGGAGGCGTCGAATTACGCATTTCTCTTCCAACAAAGTACAAATTATTATCCGTGCAACATTCACTACAGGTGTAAGTAATCGAGTCCTATTTGATAATTGATCAGAAACTACATTCCTGGTCTTAACTATCGAGATTTTCGTCTGCTGTTGTTGCTGCTCAACAAATGCTAATGCTAACTTTTCTTTTGTAGTAACTTGCCAGGAATGAAGGAAGGAACGGAGTAAATCTTCCGGAAGCTCTGAAGCATCGGTATTGGAATGTAAAGTTAAGAAATTGTATCATCTCATCCACGATTAAACACCATCGGGAAGATCCAAGCTATTCAATCATCCGAGGCGTGTGCTAAGTGCCCTGAGCTTGCCAAGATCGTGGATGTGCCTGGAACCTTCTTCACGCGTTGAACTGAGTCCATCTTTGGTAAGTAGACGAACATTACATTCTTGATCCACGGACCGAAAGACATATCCAATCCATGGTTGTTGTAAATAGATCTTTCACAGCCTCTCAAGTATGTCATGGTCATGTCCAGACCGTCCAGGACATTCAAGCAATTAACTTGTTACTTATGATGCTATATTTGCAAAACATATTTACGTTAATCATATATTCAACATCAATTCTACCAAAACACACAAAAAAACTAAGTAATGGACCATTACTATTACCTTAAAAATCACACGATCGCAAGACGTTCGCTATTTGGACGGTGCCGGTAACTTTACCCGGCCTTATCACGCCACCGCGGAACGATCCAAACAAACAACCAGCTGCACCGGCCACTGCAACCCCATCATGCTGCAATCCGCAAATAACTGCAAACGGTAGATATTTTTCAGTGTCAAGTTCGCCTCCCCTCAACCCCAGAGGGTGACACAACTGGACACCGTTGTTTTGATTCCGGTCCGTACTTTTGCCGG
Organism: Anopheles bwambae; assembly: GCA_007018985.1. NCBI lineage: Eukaryota > Metazoa > Arthropoda > Insecta > Diptera > Culicidae > Anopheles > Anopheles bwambae. The sequence continues at coordinate 7,949 of SIXB01002242.1, read as the reverse complement.
ATTTTGTTTGTTTGTCTGCTATTAAAAATTTAAAAATAGCTCCCGATGTAAAATGAGTTGCTGCACCTTCCAGCAGGCAACGGATGTTGCCTCTTGCAACACACCCGGACGCCTGTTGCGTTTGGCTGCCCCTTTCCTCGCGAAGTGGTTAGAATGTTCTGAAATTTGATGCCAACTAAAAAAACGGTGCTTTATTTGAAACGGTACGGTCCCATAAGTGCAAGATCGGCTAGAATGGCGCACCGGCGACTAAGGGAAGGCAATTGCATTTGAGTGCAAAAAAAAAAACGCACACTACACCAAATGGTCGGGCCGGTTGTAACTGAACCCTTGTTCCACCATTGCGAATAAACAATTAACTCTTTGCGAGCTGGGTTTATTCCTTATCCTGCTTTCTTACCTCCACTCTGATGAGTGGTGTTGTTTTTATTTGATTTTTTTTTTGTGGTGCTATTTTTGTATTTTGTGCAATCAGCGAAGAAACCGTACATCATGCGGCGTGTGTGTGTGTGGGGGGTTATTATTTATCGTTGCACAACCTGGTGCGCACCATATCGGCACGATGTTCGTTCGTGCGCGCACTTTAGTGCTGCTTTATATCGTGTGGTCATATTCAAACGCATTTCAAATGCTTTGTATGCATATACACTGTTGTGACACGGAGGGAAGAGGATTATTCGGATGATGAGGATGCATTATATTTACGAATGGGATGGGATGTCCGATGAAAAGGAAAAATTGAGATACGTTTGCTAGCCGTATCGGTGTAACTGACCTACCACCGGATGAAGGTTTCATTCTTATTAAAGCTTGGTATGGTGTGCGCGAAGACCAGTGGTTTAAATCGTTGATCGATGATACCTTCACGTTGGATTAATACGGCTATTAGTAGAAGGGTGGTCCCATTATGTCAGAAATAGTGAATAATTGAACTAGAACGAATAGCAATGGAAAGCGAAACAGTTGTACGTCTATCCTAGAGCGGCTGCTCAAAAGATTAAAAGCTATTTTCATGAAGAAAAGCAAAGAAACTGAATATTAAAAAAAATGCATCTTTGTAACTAAAAATACTAGGAATAGGAAATAGATTTAGAAAAAAAAACAATAGAAGAGACAATTAACATTATTATCATTTTAGATGAAAAACACCATACAAATTCAAATGATAGATAACGCTTCAATGTATAAAAATATAAAATAAACTGAAGAATGTTTTAAGCACAACCGACACAACTATAGTGGCAGCTATTTCGTACCGTTACTGTTCACGGGTTCAATTACGAGAATTTCTAGACGAATCCACTGTTGCGCGCTGCATTTCTGCAACTGGCACCAATAAATCCTATCAATTATTACCGTAATCCCATCTCAAAGAACAAACCATTGCAGCACACAACCAACCTAACCTAAAACACTGCACCACCCACCACCACCACCCTTATTGTTTCTAGACAGGCCGATGAAAAGTTGAAACACCCGTAAGTAAACCGGGCGAAGAAGCGTATTAATCTTGCCGCGCGCTCACCGGTGACACCTACAGCCCCAGGTTGACCAGGTCAGTGCTTCCGTGCCACGCCGACGTCACGTTGCGCTACACCGGCTGTGCGGACACATGTTAACGCTAACACGATTTACCGTCCGCCTCCCCATCCGCGCTCGGTCGCCTTTAATTCCTTTTACATCATATAGGAAAAGGAGGGGGGAGGAGCAGGAGAGACAAGTTGAAAAAAAAACGTAAAGAGCCCACGCCCGTGTAGGCGTGTGCCGACAAGAAGTGTATCAATGCGGAAATCAACCCTCCTTAGGGGTACGGTTCTGGCAACCAACTGGCAAACGGTTTCCATTTCCACCGGCCAGTTTGTGTGACATTTGCACCCACCACTGCGTGGAAAATTCAACCTACTACTACTACTACCACCGGTGTTTTGCGGCGTAGAGCGCGTTCTATTTCCGTCCCCGAATGTGCGTCACACAATGCCGCTCCATAGACCGGGACCCGGATTTTAGATGATTTTGATGGAGTTGGCCATTTTTTACTCCTTTTGCTCAAGGAAAGAATTTGGAGGACATTAACTGCTGCTGCTGCTGCTTCGGTGTCATTATATCAGAGCGCTGCTCGGCGCGTTCTACAATCACGTGCGATCGATCATTCATTCACGGTGCGAAACAAAGTGTCAGCCAACGGAGGAAGAGGTAAAAGGGGGAAACCGTGTATTAGCGAAGCGAAGTTATTATTGTCCAAACGGGCCAACATCAAAACAACACTTAATTGGTTGTCAACGTGGTTTGAAATAATGGTGATAGATGTATGCGCGTACGGCCAGAAAATCAGGGAGTGGTTTTATGCGCAGCACGAAAAGCTTAAAAGTGACCTTTTCTCATTTTGTTGAAATTTCATGGGCTTTTGTTTGTTCTGTTTTTAAATCTTATTCCACATTTGTGTAAACAACACTTTTAACGTATTATGTTGATTAGTATGAACATTGAGTTTGCAGTATAAATGACATGTTTACATGATTCTTACGTTAAGTTGCATCGATGACTTTATTAATTTATTTGCCATCTATTAATCAAAAATCAATTTCCTGTCGTTTTTGTTGACCTTTTTTACACTTATTTTACGTATTTTTTTCATCTGGGAGGTTACACTTTAATGAGAATTAATTAGTTTTTAAGATATTTCAGCAATTTATTTGGTTATAAACTGTATTTTTTATTATTAATCATTAAAGCTAGTCTTCAAACGCTTTTAAATGAAAAATTTGAACATTAAAGTAAAAAAAACTGTCTATTTGTACTTCTACGAATAATTTGGTTGCCAATGATATCTTTTTGTTTTAATTGTCTGTATACTGTGGCTAATGTTAGTTAACTAAAATGTTAACATTGAAGGATGAAAATATAGAAACTAAATTTAATTTACCCTTCAAAAATTACCTTTTGTAGTTTTTGCCTTGAATGAGGTATTTCGATAGGTATGCTCCAAGCATAACGCTTTACAGCAGTTCCCCTTTTGAGCCGTCTTCCCCACCGCACCCAAAAACCACCTTTCAGCATATTTGCACAGAAAGCAATCGCAAACCCGGCAGCACCGAAAATAAACCCACACCGGGAAAGCATTTAGTCAATGTCAAAGGGAGGATTCGGGGTTTTTGTTGGTGTGTTCTTTATAGGTTTTTGCGATTTTTACTCACCTTACGCTGCGAGAGTATCTGAAACACACACCATGCTCTTATAGATCCAGTTCCAATGCTACTTCAGGCTAAAAGAAAAAAAAAACAAAAAAGGTAGTCAAAAACGAGAACTACACCGACATACCGTTAGCATATGTTGCCGCTTGCGAATGGTTTCTGTGAACGGAAACGGGGAAAACGCACTTCTTCTAGGTTAAGGTGCTGCTGCTGCTGACTGTTCTTGGGCACGGTTGCTTACGGCTTCGCATGCACAAACACACGTATCAGCGAGCAGTGCGGCACAGAACTGCGCATAAATTTTATGCTTTCAGCGAAAAGAACACACCGCGGGTCGTCGCGGTTTTGAAGACTGAGGGGCCGGTAATGAAAAAAAATACAAACAAAATCGCGAGACCCTATTTTCGTACTGGAAAAAAAGGTATCCAGCTGTGCTTGTGATAGCCGCGCGGCCAAAATTTTGGTCACTCGACGGCTGTTTAGTTGTGCGTTTTGGTGGCGTAGAACCTGGTTCGAAGTGCCAAAAAAAACTGTGTAGATTCCTTCCAAACTTTCAGCAACAAAGCAAACCGTCGAGCATCTCTCCCTCCCCTCTCCACACGTGACTTCGAGTACGGGTTGCTTTGGTTTGGTGCGTTTTCATGTTTCATCTCCATCACAGCAAGCCACGGGGGAACGGGGTTCTCTTTGGGTTTTTTTTTTGTGGAGGCACCTGAAAGATGTCAGCAGTGCTCGACGACGCTCGAACACACCGGGACGTCCACGAAAAGTAAGAACGAACGAACCGGCGAGAGTAGCAAGAAACGCACTTTGAAACGCGTCTCAAGAATCAAGTACAGGAACTTGACAAACAGAAGAATCTCAGCATACGCAGGAAGGGGCAGTAAGTAGACCAAAGGAAGCGGGTCCAAGGGATCCAATTCTTTACCGAGAAAAAAGGGGAAACCCTTCTTCTTTTGCTGCTGCAAGTGTGAGTGTGTGTATGTGTGTTTCTTCACGTCCCTGGTTCTGAGGATCACTCGTTTGCTTCACTGATCCAACCGGTTTATGGTTATGTAATTCCGGTGGAATAATTTCGCATACTGGTGTTGTTGTTGGTGTGTGTTTTGTTTAAGATTATGTACGCGAATCAAACAGAACCAACACACACTTACAACACCTTGTGCTTCGGTTCCGGTTGCTGTTCCTGCGTGTTCTACCTCGCTTGCGGATGACAGCTGACCGAGAGCGAGCTCTTCAGAGCGCGGTGGTGGGTTCGACGATGGTTTTCACGGGGTTTTCTTTTCGCGCATTTCAGTTTTACCTGTATGCACACGATTCCCTTTTACCCTGAACTCGAATCTTCTCACCAGGTTTCTGTTTCATCACGGGCTACGTACGTGTTCGTTTCGGTTGTCAGCTGGTGAGGCCGGTTGTCATAGTAACGGCTACAAAGAAGGGATCCGGTTCGAAGGACCATATAAATTGCATAATAGTAATAAAAAACCATAACCTATATGGAACGGTTCTGGCACAGAAGTTAACCGCGGGCTGCTAGGGCTCTTTGGGCATTCGGGTTCGGGTGATGGGTTCAAATTTCTGGAATCAGCTACGGGTGTAACCTCCCCGGTCAGTTTATGGATGTGTATCTTAACGCACGGTTAAACAACACGAAACAAGACACGGTGGGAATCGGGTTTGAGAACGATTCAAAAAGTCATTCGGGTGATCAGTTATATAGAATCCCGCTTCTTAACTCAATTATGCAGAGTTCTTGCTTTAAGTCGATCTTTAATAGAAGGAAATGGATTGATGGCACTTATGTTATATATTTACTATAGTCAATCAAGCAAATAGCCTCAATTGAATAGTCAGAAACTAAGTATACAATTTCGTTGAGATCTTGTGTTTTGAATCCTGAATAATCCATCAAGTTTGCAATTTTGTCATTGCTGCAGATGCTGTGAAGGAACTGGTTCTAGAATTGGGATTGGCCTGATATTAGTTGCTTTGATCAGTGATATGATCAGTGTCAGGAGTACGATAGTTACTATACATATAAATGACAAATGACCAGTATGACGAAATTCCATTTTTCGAGCGTTCTTCCTGGACATATTTTCCATTGGAATTCAATTGCTTAGCCCTCTAATCGTGTTATTTAATCAAATTATGTGAAAAAGCGTCCTCCATTACATTACAGCGTAAATAGTTAAATTTTCAATTACGGAAAGAAAATAGATCTTGAAGAGCTATTTGAAAATAGACGTGCCACTATATATTCCAACAGTGTAACAGAAATTGTAGGAATTGTAAGAAATAAAACAGAGCTCAATTCTGAAATATGGTAATTTTCAGAATTCAGGGAAATATGGAACGTCGGATTAAATTTTAAGAATTTATTTTTGATGGGATTTATGAAGACTGAGTATCTTGATGAACATTATACTAATGTACTAGTGTTTGATTATTTAGTATACTACTCCTTGCGGAGTCAATCTTCTTTTACTAGCTCTCCTAATCTGATCTCTTCTCTGCTCAAGACTACACGTTCGTTTAATACATCATATTGATCAAATGTAACACGGTTGACACCAACTTATATAAAAGGATTCCTCAGAGATTCTTCCACAACTTCCGTGTAATATACCCGTCATTTCAATTCATAGGAATCCTAAAAATAAATCGCTTTACAACTCCCATAGCAAAATGTGATCCACATTCGCCCATCCGAGCATTTTGTGACAACATTTGCTTTGTTCACCATCTGCCTTCGAGCATTGAGTCCTTAGCAATCTTAACACCGCTATCCTCGCAGATAGCAAAACTTCCGTGCGCTGTAGAAGCGACTCGAGTGGAAAAATAACTACCACTAACAAGCAGTCGTTAAACACTTGTGCACACGGGTTCCTGGTTCATTCCAGGAATAGGAGTTCTGAGGAATAGACTCTCCCCTTGTATGGGGAACTTTCAAAAGAAGTCTCTATCCCGCTTTTCATAGCATGCGGGCTGGGAGGGGGTACTGGGATCATGTTCCTGTAGGATAAACTACATCTTGTTAATCGCAGACATGTCCTGCGTCAGACTTTTTTTTTATATCTCGCATCACCATTGGTTACACCCACTGATAGTGGGCCTCTACTGGCATCGCTCGTTATCGTTATACCGGGGATTCATTGGAAAATTGGAACTGAAAGCCTCCCCCAGGGATGGTGCTTTTGAATGTTGTGCTCCTATTTTTAAGTGTTGCTGCCGAGTTTACAACATTGATGCGTTTCGAGATTTGCAGCAGGGATAAAAACTATCTTCAAATCAAATTAATATTAAACCATCTCTTCCATTGTTTTATTCCCTTTCTCGTAAAAAGTAATGCAATTTTACACAGGCACCGCATAGCGTGGAATTTTTGAGAAGGGAAACGAACAATATTTTGGTTTTGGGAATGGAACATGAGCAGGATGTTGAGAAGACAGAAAAGCATTTTATTATTTAATGTAGAACGTTTTATCGTTATTTTTATTTTGCATACCCACCACCGAACACCGCGGGACGGTATGATGATGGTAATTTCCTGACTGAGGCTGTACGGATTTTGCTTGCACACCATTATGAGCAATTTGCCGTCCTTCGTCTTTCTCTGTTTCTTTGGGATGATTTTTTTCTTGTATTTCATTCCTCTAGGCTAGGGCATCTTTATATTGATTGTGTTGTGGCCGTTAAATTGTGTGCGTTTGTCGTCGGTTGCCACGGGGAGGGACCATATTCCACCTTTATCCCGTAATGCAATTAAAGCTCTCTGCTGCCTTTCATTCATTTTATCAGTACCGCCCTGCCTAAGGCTTGGTGGGAATAGAATGTGGGTCCTGCGGCTTTAAAGAACCTTGTGTTGGCAAACAAAAAATCCCACTTTTACAACCCATCGCACATCTGTTTTGATTAAAAAAATGCAAATAAATATGGTTCGCTAATGTGTGCGTGTGTGTGGAAATGTGTGTTTTTTGTTACATTTTATCTTTCTGGTTTGTCAGCGGACGTGTTTTTTTATGGAACCCAAAATTAATCCTGTAACATTAAAATTACAATAAGAATAATGGTTGGCGCTTTCCCAAAAAAAAAGGTGCTACCATGGATGATTTCGATATTGATTTTCCGCGGGTGCAAATGTTTACAAGCACACGCACGCATTTCCACGGGACTGTGGGGGGGGGGGGATGGTATGTGGCACACAAAGAAAACTCCCTAATGTGGCCGCAGCCGGTAATAACACTGCCTGTATTGAGAATGGCTGCCTGCACGAGTTTTGGAGTTGACGAATTTTACAGTTTTATTACCTTTTACATCCGTCAGGAAGGGGGGCTGTGGTGTGTGTGTGTGTGTGGTGCACCGCGCTCTGTGGGTTGTAAAATGTCCGTACCAAATAAACAAACAAACCAACTCTCTGCATGTTGTATTTTTCACTGACGCATGATGGGGACAGGAGTTAAAGTATCGCCAAAGCCAGCTATGAATGTAAATGACATTGCCTGAATTGCCTGTTTATCTTGCAATGTGTGTGTGGAGCAATATTGGGCGCGCATGAAAGTGTGATTATTGATCTTTTTAATAACACAAACAGATTGTTTCAATGTTTTATTTGTTTTGGAGCTATTTAAGTTCATTTTAGTAAGTTTTGATTTATACATTGATTGTGAATTTGTCACCAGCAGTTTTAGTATCTATAAAGTAGTTGAAAGTAGAAGTTGTATACAGTCGTTACCGCCAAATGTTAACTCCAACGTA
>SIXB01002241.1:8644-30547 GCA_007018985.1 Anopheles bwambae | reverse complement strand
CCTCTATCACACCGCCAAGACGATGGCCGCAGACACAACAGAGCCGGACGGACCTCGCTCGGCGGCAGTTATGCTGCCCTTTTTCCCATAATAATGCATTTTCACGCACGCACGAGCATTCATATAGGACAGACAAACCGCGCCTCGGAGAGGTAAACAAACAACCCCCTACCAGCGCGCGCACACGGGAAAGTCTTTGGCTGGTGAAAAACGAAAAGAAAAACCCCGGGGTACGTACTACAACACCACAGTAGTAGTAGTAGTGTTTCCTGCAAATCGTCGTGATTGATCGAGTTTTGCTACTCTACTGCTGTTTCGTTAGTGGCGCAATAGAGTTTGTTGCTGCGCGCTCGATCGCAAACGATTTGCGTTAGTTTCTTTCTTCCATGCGCCGCTTATGTGATGCGTAATACACCGCTGATGATGGGGAGGAGTTGCATAGTTCCGTCATTTTGCATGCTTCCTCCTTGGTAGCTTGATCAACAAATCGAAGCACTAATATGACTGCTGTTAACGCAACAAGGAATCGAAAAACAAACCGGAAATAAAACGCAAAGAAAGAAATGATTAATTGAATGAGAAATGTACGCATACAGACGTGCATATAATTTAAAGTCAGTAATAATTTCCGTTTCACTTGGAACTCGAGAATTACGACACACAAAACATACCGACGAGACACGTTAACATACTTTGGCTGACTCAGCGGAGCATCCAATATGTTGAGGGGGTTTTTTCTTCTACATCGTACACTGGTGTGACTCATGCACGACCCCAAGTCAGTTCTGTGTCGCTTTCCGTTTGACTCCAATTTCATTGTTATCATTGGGGAAGGGGTGTGGGGTGTGGACAAGATAGCGAATGAAGTTTGGCAATGCAAAAACCCTCACATACACATACGTCAATGTTGGCCCTTTTTGGGAAAGCAAAATCATTATTTGGAGATGAATCGCGTTCGGCAAAGTTTCGGTGACTCATTGGGAACTAGAGAGCCGAATGTGGAATAATTATTTAGGCAAAGGGACGGTTTGCAGCAGACGGAACAGGAATTTACGGATAATTTTGTTAGTTGTTGAGCAAAACATGATTAACTACAAGCATAGATTTATTAATGTTTGTTTTTTTGGAGAGAACCATTGTAGTTTTGTAACTAATGTAGGAACAATAATATATTTTTATTGAATTGACCCAAACGCATCAGCACACGGACAGAGTTCGCCCGCGTGGCGTGTTGTAGGTGATTTATAATCCATAATTATACGTCTAATGCAATTCAAACGCGCTTATGTGTATGTGTCTGCATGCATGCGCTCTGGCACAGTGAGTCTGGCACCTTCTTCCGCCTTTGCCAACAACACCGATGGATGTACACACAATTCACCATTCGCGCTACGAAACTAAGGCAAGAGAGTCAAGAGCCGAGCACCGACGATGGAGCAGGAAAAGCAACAGCAACAGCAACAGCCACGGTAGATTAATCACTGCTGCCAGCCTTCTCTTCTCAAGAGAGCAATTTCCTTTTTACACAACATTCTCCTCACTCTTAGGCCAAGTAATACAGCACACCTTTGGCAGGGATTAAGACGAGCTTGTGTGTGTGTGTGTGTGTGTGTGTAAGTGCCGGAAATGTGCGGATGCGGTCAAGGGTAAACCTCTACCACCACATTCCGGTGCACCAGACCAGCATGTGTTGGCAGGGTGTAGAAGCGTGGAAAAGACAATCGAAAATGAAGAATAAAAAATACATAATAGAAGAAAATCAAAACTCAAAAGAAAAGGAGGGCCTGTAGACTAAAGAATGTAAAAGTCGGACAGAGGAGAGAAGCTGCACTCCGCCGTTCCGAAGGGCCATTCTCCCGCGAGGGATGGTTGTGCTCCAGATTCGGATCGGCAGCGCGACGCCAAGAAGACACAACACTAATAAAGCAAAATAAAATTGAAAGGGAATGAAGGAAAATTAAAACGAACATCGACACAAAATGGAACCACGCATCTTGCTCTCATATAAAGCAAACAGGACTACAGAGCTCCTAAATCCCGGGACGTACACACGGCATGCCAACATGGCTTTTAGATCACAAAATCATAACCCATAAATCGAGTAGAGCATAATTTCAATTAAAAAAGAAAATAAAGATAGTAAAACAATGTTCGTGATGGTGATGGTAACTAGTATGATTAAATTGTTAAACTATAATTCACTGATTCTGCCAATCATACCAAATAACACTATTTTGTTGCTTTTCTCATATCAACTTAATGTTTTTAGAGTAAAACTTAATTGAATGAAGTTTCACGCGTACCACACATTTCCCTCATCTTATTGTTTTCATACATTTAATTAAATCCAAGCAAATGACTGTCCACAATAGCGATGAAGGTGACCATCCGTCACGAATGAAAGTGTATTTTTTCACCATCGAATATCTTCCACAACCCCCTTTTTCCAATTGGACGATAACTCAAGTGTGCTCTTGTTGCCATTAGAGACGGCACTTTTTCGACTGATCTTCTCTCTTGTTACGCTTATTTTTTGTGTTACCATTCATTTATTGTTACGACGTTGCGACCTTCTTTCTATTTCATCGCCAACGAAACGCACCAGACACCCTCACGCACCCCAAAGCTCACTCCAATCCGCACGACAGCCCATCCACCGATAACCTACTTCGTCTCAGTGGGAGAGAAGTGTGCTATAAACAATCATTTTGCGGTGCGTTTCTGTGCACCGTCCCACCGAGGGAATGAGGGGATTCCCCGCGATCAACCGCGTGTGGGAAAACATAGCACGAGAGGGACGGACGACAGTGTTGCTAATAATGATGTGACGCTTGTGCTTGCCCACCTTCACCAGTTCACAAACGCGTTGTCTGCTGTAGGCATTGTATACTAATTATTGGCTTCATTTTTGCAAAGCTGTTTCACCAGACAGTTAGTACACTCTCCCCCCCATCACCAACAAAAGGGAAACTTCGAGAGACGATGAGGGAAGTCTGTTTTGTGGTCGAAAAAGTGAAAACGAGCTTTTGTCTTACAATTTGAGCGAGCTGATTCCAACTGGACAAAGCGTTTCCGGAATGAATACTATTAAAATACCTGCGCTTTTTGAGGTTTCTGTGATGTTTTTCGCGTTTATTTATGTTGTCAAATTGTTATCATTTTTCAACGACGGTCAGGAACATATTTGTTCTTTCCTGCTTCTCTCTTTTTTATGATTTGGCAGCCCCAGCATAGGTAGAAGGTAGTACATGTTGGAGCCAACATATAAATAAAACCCCGTATCCTCTGCCAATTCTCCTTCATCTTGGCGCTAGAAGTTGCAACGGAGCTTTGTGTATTAAAATAAAACATCCAAGTATAGAACCCCGCAAACACTGTGAGCCAACACAGGAGGAAAAGAGCAAACTTCCGAAAGACGTTGCAGTAGTACCACCATCCAATCCAACCCACGAGCGGTGATGCATAATAAATGAACATCGCTTCCCCACATTCCTTCTTCCATTCGCGTGCAAAACATCCTTCCTACTCCACCCCTTTATCCGATACCATGCCAAGCGCAGCCAAGTGCAGCAGCAGCAGCAGCATGTGCAATAATTTTGCAACCATTTCTTGGTGGCCATCGTACGTATGCGGCCTGGGTGCGGAGCTAGAACCGTGTCGAACACCACCTTGAACTTTAGCAAGTTTCGCCCTTTCTGAGCGACGTGCTGGTGTTTCTTTTTGGCGTGCTTTTGCACACGGGAAGGTGGGGGGTGGGTGGTTGTATCCTCTTCACTTCTAATTCCCTTGACCACCACACACACACACAGAGCGAGGACGAAGTGTATCAATACAGCGCCACGCTACACAAAACGGCATCAAAACAGCAACAACAATGCTCCCTCCCTCTTCTTCGTTTGTCGATATATTTGTGCCTGATGGTGCCTGAAGTGCAATTCCAATGCATAAACGACCGATGGCAGGGGGGGACAGAGATTGGTGAAGCGGTGGACTATAAACCACCATCGAGGGCAAGTGACCTATCCGTCTCAATTGGTGGTTGTTGTTGTTGCGGAGGTCGATGGTGGGGTGATACTGCTTCTTGGGCTATGCTTCGCTGCCACACCAACCACACAAAGGAGCATCATCACCTTAAGGCCAATGACCTTGAATTGCATGTGCGGTGTGGGGCTGGAGGAGTTTACGAGGAGCGTCCTCTACTGTTGTTGTGTAAGCATGTAAGGCAAATTTTGCATTTTGCCTTTTTTTTTTTGAAGACTTTCGACCGCATTTTTCGTGTTTTTCATTTGTACTCGGTACAGACTTATATATTTAAAGTGTAAGCTTCGAGTTATAGGTACAGTATAGGTAGTCTTTGTTCTAGTTTAGCCAATCGTGTTACTTAAAGGAATCACGACACATAATACGACAGCAAGAAGGTAAGAAACAATTCGTGCTTCTAATAAGGTTAAAGCATATCTATTCAATTCAACGCATCACATCATAACCGACCTTCGCCAATAGTGGAAAACGAAAGACGTATCCAAGCATGACATGATATAGTCTGGATGGTTCTACTAAAACCATTTCGATTGCTATAAAACAGCTCTCCTCGCATGTTTGAGTGTGTGGTTCCGTGTGTGCTTTTGATGCCTGGAGCAATATTCCCCGGACACCGACATTTTGAAGCCATAGGCATGGATCTGAGTTTCACCATTTTGGCGGTAGCATGCTTTGCGGAATAGTTGAGAACATTCCTATCGTAAGGAGTGGTGATCGTAACAATGCGTTCGTAGCTTAGCTTAGCAGCTCTATTTAGAAGCTTAGAAGCTCTATTTCAGACGTTTTTAAAGTTTTGACATTTTTCGCATAAATCGTTTATTAACAACAGTACCGTATTTAGTACAAAAACACGTGGAAAATGTAAAAACGTGTCTTAAAAATGTCCTAAAAAATAATTGTAACTCATCGCTGAACGGAGATGTATTATACAAATGACACACCAGAAAAATGTACTGCTTGCTTGCCAATCACACCAAACTGGTTGAGATTTTTGTGCCACTTTTTTCATTCACTCGCCCTTCTTTCCGCAGACTCGAGAATCGGAAAATGCGTGTCGGATTTCGAAAGCCAAAGCCACCTACGTCAGGAGAAAGACAGGAAGAAAGAAGCTCAAACTGCTGAGAAAAAGGGCAGGTGGGCAGCAACATGACTAGCTAGCTGGCTGGTAAGGGCAGCCGGTAGCGAGATGGTTCTGTCTGCTTACTGGCCCGCCGCTCGCTGTCCCCGGACGAGCGAAATAAAACGTCGAAAACGGAATAAAACAAACCCCGAACTCAAATGGGTGGGTGACAACAGCAAACACACACACACACTCGACTCGAAAACACACGGGCATAACAGGAGAGGTTCCTGGATCGGAGAGCATAACGATGGCGGCGATGAAAACGGGAAAAGAAGGAAAATGAAACGGATAAGCCAGTGGACCTACACACAGTTGTGCAAAGAAAGGGATAAAAGCCAGATCAACATCATCAGGGCTGGTGTAAACCCACCGCATCGAAGGGAAAACCAAAACCGATCGGGAAGGGCCTCACCACCCTCTTCCTAAACGCCTGTCTGTCTCTCTCTCTCTCTCTTTCTCTCCTAAATAAAAACCTTATATCCAGCCCTGATGCCCTATACACACCCGTTTTCTAGCTTATGTATGTGTGCTTGTGTGTGTATATGTATGTGACGTTCTGAGCTGACGGCAGTGGCAACGGCAACGGCAACGGCACCGACGGCGACCGTTTGAGGTCATTCAACTACACAACAGAGGGGCGGCGGCGTACGGGGTGTGCGTGCGTGCGTGTGTGCGTCCGTATTACTGTTCTGTCTGTCCGCTGCTGCTGGTCTCGGTCGGTCCGTTTTGCGGTTAATACGGATTTCAGCACGCGGAAAGGTGCCTTCCTTACCAGAAGACGCACACACACATGTCTGTGCGAGAGTGTAAATGTGCAAGAGGAGCGCTGGTTGAATGGTCGCGCGGTCGATGCGATACAGATCGTACATCCAGAATCGAATCCATCGAGTAACACACCAGAACCAGGAGAAGGAAGTATGGACAGTGGAGAAGGAAGTGCGCCACGCGTTGATGGAACAGCATAATGGTGGATTAATAGTTCGTTCTTTGGCCCAAGTGAAGAGGAGTGAATTGAGAGAGAGATAGAGAGTAAAGTAGAATACATTCTGCTAGGAAATCACCATCATTTAGTTGTCTAAAATGCACTAAAAACGGGCCATTTTGGATTGGAGGACCAAATTAATCAACTCTTAATTTCCCGCAAAACTGAAGGACCCGATGAGTTACTGGATTGTATATGACATAGCAATACACACACACACACAAGCTCTGCTTCTCTTTCCCTTCAACAACACCAGGGCATCAACCACCATAAAAAAGTGCATTATGCTACACACCATGTCTCATTCCCCTGCTCTAAGAGGTGTGCTTGCTCTGCGTTCCATGTGACCCCCGGGGGGTTTGTGTTGTCGTTAACCAGCTGGTCGTGTTTTTTCCCTACTTTTTGACTCGACAGGAGGTCAACCATTGACAGATGGGCGGGGGAAAGATCATAAAAAAACGTGTCCGTGTCGTTAATCCTGACATTCTGCTCTTATAGGTTTCAAGCGACAGCAAAACTACACATACACATAAACGCACCGAACCCCCTTTTTTACCGTAGGCGTATACAGTTCTCGCACACATACACAGTACAGTGTTCGGTTCCGCTTTGCCTACTCTATTGCCACGTTTGGCCGTGTATAGATATGTGTTTGTGTGTGTTGGTATGGATATATTGTTTTATTCTAGATCTCTTCCTGCACCGCCCAGAAGGTTTTTAACATTGAAAATGGCCAAGGACCCCTGGCCAAAGCGAAGTGAAGAGGAATGTGTAAAAACGAAAAGAGAGAGAGAGAGAGAGAGAGAGAGAGAGAGAGAGAGAGAAAAAAGAGAGAGAAAGAGGGAGAAATGTTCATGGTGTATGCTTTCAACAGTTTTCCTTCGCAACCCGAAGAGTTTTTATGAATGTTCACGTGCGGGTTGTTGCATTGTGTGCCGATGAGATTCTACAGCAGGGATCATTCGGGTTAAGCGTTTTATTTCTCGCTGTTAGGATGGTTTACTACACTTTTCCATTGTTTTTTTTTTCTTTTCTATCAAATGCCATTGCGGGAGGTGTTCCTCGTTCGCAAGCAGGTTTGTTGAAGGACAAGGCCTGTAAGGAGCGCGGAGCGATTTAACTGAGACGAGAGTGTGTGAAACAGTTTCGATTTCAAGAAATTCCGAGTAGGTGAAGAAATTCCCCTGTGAACTGCAGCACATTAAAAACACATGGAATGAGATACGTTGGACGACCTCCCCTCGGGACAGGGCAATTCTTCGTCCTATGGGGTCTATTTTAATGCATAACATAGTGAAAGAGACCACGTGTTAGTGTCCACTTTCTATTACATTGTGTTCTGAAAAAAAAATTAAAACGTGTTAATTTTTTTTATTACATTTTTATAATTTTTTATAGTTTCATCAATTCTTCCAGGTAATCCACAATACAAAAATAGAAACATTGTCAAGATCCTTATTTGTAATTTTCGCTTTGTAAACGTTTTTAACCGTGTGTCAAGCCGTGTTTGTTTTTTTCGTCGAGTCTGGTACTTTCCCTGAGCTCGTTTACTTTTGTTCTCGTGTGTTTGCAATTGTTTAGATGGTGTACTAGGGCGTGCGTTAAACAGTAACGAGGGAGGGAGAGATGTTATATATATAGATCTAATTACAGACAGCTTTTCATACAATGACGATAATGGCGAGTTCGCGCAATGCCCACTCACAAACACACACATACAGCACAACTAGCGTGTCGAGTAAAAATATCCTCGGAACAGTGAACACAAGCAAAGGATCAACCCGAATCTAATTTCAAGACGGTGTGTCTACATCTGCTGCATTTGCCAATTTTAAAAGACTTCTTCAAAGATGACGACTTGGCTCACACCACACACCACACACACTTGGGCCCTTACAATGTGTGTGTGGGGAGGAGTGGAGTACAAGTAGCCTCGCGGTCAAAAACAAACGACACGTGCCGCATCCGCCACCGTCGCCTTTTGTCCCCAACCCCATCACTGTTGCCCCACGTAATGGAATTAAAGCGGCCGTGATGATAAAGAAAGGCAAGCAAAAGCTAAAGACGAACCATTACAAGGCCAACAAAGTGAGCAGCCGTGCGCGCGCGTGTGTGTTTTTGAGTGTAAGTCGTGCTCTGAGCTCATTATCATAATTTTCCCAGTATATAAAAGAAGGCGAAAATGAAAGCCTATTGGCCCTTGGCCTATTTAAAAATAATAATAAATATAATATATTACAGGATGTTCAATCGTTCATACTTTGAAAACTATCTTTAATACTTAAAATGTATCGAAATCAGTTCCAAAGTTTCTGCTACTGTGCGCTCTAACAAGGGAAACACGCAATAGACGTAGAGGAGGGGTGGAGGAGATGGTTCGATAAATTAGGAGGAGAGCAGCAGCAAGCAGCACTGAACACAGACGTCGTCTTTACACGCGCAGCATAACAACATAGCACACGCATACACGCGCCGGTACGTGCACACATCGTCTTTGCGTAAAATAATAACAAAGAGCAAATAGACGCACACACGCGCGTACGTTTAAGGTGGCGACAGTTTTACCGTTGTAGTGGTGTGGTGCCAGTAGCAACGGCCGTATAACAACAGTAGGCGACGTCGCAGCAGAGCAGAGTGCGGAGCAAAACGGAACAACACAACATACTGACAGCTGAGAAGAAGACCGCGAAGAAGCAGAAAATACGACACACACTAGCCGTGGGCTGATGAGCTGCGATGTGGTACGGTAGACAATTACCAGCTGATGACGTCTTTACCTCACACGCAAATGTGAATGTGAATAAAAGCTATTTTGCGTTGCTATATTGCGTTACACGACACACGACGCTCGCCAACTGGTGATGGGATCGGCCTTACGTATGTACGAGTGTTTGCTCGTGTGGTGATAATTGGAGAATGTGTGTTTTTCACTACCCCACCAACGAACAAACACACAGGCCTCTTCACCACCTCCCACAAAGGCCAGTCCAAGACCAGTTTTCGTGTCACATGATATGTGTGTGGGGAGCTTTTTTCTCACTCATGCATCCCATACATCTCCTCTACACAAATCGACAGCCCTCACCATCACCTAGAGACCGAAAGATGATTATTTTTATCGCAAACCGTAGCTACTTCCCACAGCCTGGCCGGGTGTACAAAGCACTGGAAAAAGCCAAACACACGTAGGCACAGTATTTTCACTTGTCATTTCCCTAATCATTGCGTATTCTAGTTGAAACTGGACTAGTAAATTTGCAAAAAAAAAAGTGTCAGTGTCGCAATAACTTGAACAGCTTGACAATACGTGGCAATGAGTCTCAATGTATTTGTTTACAACAAAATGCAAAAAGTTGCGAAAGACACTTCGAAAGAAAACAATAAATCACGTACATTAAACATAAAGCAGGCATATATTTACATTGCCACATACACGCACGCGCACGCGTATCAAACGCACACTTTCTAACACGCACACACATACACAACAGGCACTCGCAACTTCACTTGATTGCAGTCGAGTTTCACCACCCTGTCCGCGCCACAGTGTGATTGCGAAGGATAGGGGGGGGGGGGAGCCGTGCTGTTGGTGGCACGAATAAACGGGGCAATATAAATTCATCGGTCAAGGGGCGAACGAAAGTGTGACCGGGTTGGGACTGCTGGCTGAGTGTGTGTGTGTGTATACCTCGAGTCGCAATACAAAACTGCAGCCAATTGCAGCACACACTAAGGAAGGGGACACGGAGGCGAGGGACGTTATCAAACACATTCTCACCGCGCACTACGGCTCTTTACTTGATCTTTCCTTTTTGCGCTCGAGCTAAACGGGTGCCTTTTTCTTAATTGGATATCGCGCTGTGTTGCAGCGCAAATAGAGACTAATGTGTTTAAACGCCCTTTTCCTCTTATTGCGCAGACGAATGTATTAGCGAAGTGCAGACAACTAGTCGCGCGATTTCCCTCTAAATGTGCGCAGCAAGAGAATATTTTCCGTTTCGAAATACGTTTCAATGCACTCTATACAAAACAACAACGCAACAACAAACTAATGTGAGACGTACTTTAGGGCACTTTTACAAAGGTCTATAACAGTACCACAAACACACACATACAGTCACGCGTACATACTACTTTACTGGTGTGGTGGCGTAGTAAATAGAAACATGTTTCGTTTGGCAAATTTGGTCTGCTGATCAAAGTAGCAGACGGAGAGAACAAAGAGGAAAAGTAAACCGTTTCACCCACTGTGCCCACACGCACACGCATTCGTCGCACACACACACACATACACACATACACGACAATGCACGTCCCGGAAGTCGCAATCCTATCTTTTTGCCGTCTAACTCCGTCGAAACACACTCTCGTCATTTGCTACCTACACCACACACTGTGTACTACACACGTACACACACAAATACATATTGTCGCAGCACGTAAACGTATATACACACACATACAAACACACACACACAGCCATGCTTAGTTTGACATTTGCCCAGAAGAACATCGCAAATGGGCAGTCAATCTTCTCCCCACTACCGTCACTGCCCGCCCCACTACTTCGCTACTGCTGCTGCACACAACGGAATGGAAACGAACGAAAAAGGAAACACACACACAAGAAGCAAGCGGGCGGTGGAGGAAGCGGGAATGACAAGACCTTCCACGAATTACTCCACACACAGACACACACACACATACACACACGCGGGGCTGCTGCTGACTGGCTGCTGCACACACAAAAAGCACATGACTGATGGATGGAATTGATGGGAAATAAGCGTATGACGACAAATGGCGACCACACTCTGTGTGACTGGGGCTGCTGCTGCTGCCGTCTCACCACCGCCGTTTGCCCTTCACCCCTTCTATTGCCACCCTCTACACACCCTTATTAGCCCACACACACACACACACGCACAGCGCGATGAACTTTTTTTCCTATTTGATTATAACATACGTAAGCATAGGCGATCATCTCTCGTTCTTCAACTGATGATGCTGCAGCGGAAGGTCGTTTTATTACCATCAATTTGCCTGATGGCACAGCCACACACTCCTAGGTACGACGGCGACGACGACGGCAGAAAACAAGATCTGCGTTGGCTCTCTTGAGCGATGACGATTGAGGAGGAAGAAGGGGGCGGCTGCTCTCTAAGCACACCTATTCCACTGGTGCATCCAAGGTTGAACACAGGGCGCGCACCACTGCACAACACACCACACTCGCACACACACACACGAAGGCAACTCAAAGCCAGAAAAAAACTGCGACCAACGCAACGGACGGGCACTGCAGCGTTTGCGTTCTTCCCGAACGATCCGAACGATTTCACAACTTGGCTCGTACTGACGGCTACACTGCTCGCCTGCTGGCTGCTACGTGAGCGGGGGTCCCCACCGTTGACTTCAAACCATATGCGAGATAGAGAGAGAGAGTCTGCTGCTGCCCTTTTGCTCTCGCTCTCTCGCGCTCGCTTATCCTGCGGCAGGTAGCAGTGTGCTGTCTCACTTGCGCCAAAAGGAAAGCGACCACCAAAGCCAGACGGAATTACTCAGCAAATATTTCACTCCGTTGTTGGCAGAGAGAAAACGAGCGAGAGAAAGAGAGGGAGACACACACGGTTGATGAAACGCGTTTCCCTTATTCGCTTTGTTTCCTTGCGTTTCCGTGCTGCTCGAGAGTTAGAAAAACAAAGTGAGAAAGAGTGAGCGAGGTGTACATTCTCTCTTTCCCGTCCTTTTTCTGTTTCAGCCTCCTTTGTGTTTATGTGCCCATTCTTGTACACCTCGGTGGATTTCCGTACTGAACGGCGCGGTCCCATCTCTTTGTGCGTTGTGCAGACATAAGGGGGGTTGTGTTGTGTTGTGTGTGTCTCGCTTTTTTGCCTCTTCATTTTGACCGCCCCTGATCCGGAGTCCGGACGGTTGGTGGTGCAGGAGGCACCCGGCACGGTTCGGTTTATCCGTTGCAAGGTGTGGGGTGTGCGCGTGGGTGCTCTTCTCACTTCGCCAACTGTTCCCTTCACCCTCTCCATGTGTCTCTTTCTCACCCTCTCTCTCTCTTCTCTCATTCCTGTGTTGGACGAGTAACTTGATTTTCCACTACGTCACGATAAAAACACACGCACGCATACGCACATACACTCACACAGCCAAGCGGCTGCCGTGATTCAACACTTGAAGAGCGGGTTTCAGGTTATTGTGTTGCAATGCGATACACACAACGCACCAGTGCGCAGATTAAAGCGGCACAGCGACGACGACGATCGCTGCGAGCCGATTCGTTCGATGCCAAAGTGCAAGAGGAAGAAAACTACACACAAGCGCATATAGTTGTACGGTGCTGTATAGCAGACGCCACACTGCTGTGTTAAGGGAAAAAAGACGCAATACTCTGCAGCGCGCTTTGGTGCGTAATTTACAAAGGTCCACGGAAATCATTGCCCAGAGCGCAAAATAAAATCAGATTGGTTTAAATTGTTGTGTTGATAAAACAGTGTCTCGCAACGCAACATTTTTAACGCAAAAGTACACGAACCCCCCCCCCCCCACGATAACAAAAGGACACGTTACAACGTGATAAGAGTGCGCAAAATAAAATAACCCTCATGATAAAGCATTGGTCATATACAGCCACCACCACTCTCTCTCTCTCTCTCTCTCTATGCGACCACGGGAGGTTGAACCACACGCAATGGAAGAAAAAACACACACGCACTCTCGCACACACGTATGTATTCTTAATAAAAGATTATTTTTCATACTAAGAGACTCCGCGAGCCTTTCTATTTGCTTATGTGGTGGCGGCCGTGGCGGCGACGAAGACGACGATGACGACGAAGCCTTACACACGGGACACGGAGGGGTTGGTGTGTTTCTACATCACGAACTTGGTGAATGTTGTTGCTGTTGATTCCATCCGCTGTCCGACCCATTAAATGGCGTCAGTTCCGGCTAATCTCCTTCCGGGCGGGTGGGCACATAGCGGGTAGCGAAGAAGGTGGCGGAGTATCGCTTATCAAGCGGAGAAAATAGTCAATAAAAACAAAGGAAGAGAAGGGATAGAAGGAGAAGGAATCACTCCGGCGAGAAACGAGCCATCCGTCCGCCAACCACCCAAAGCCAGCCAAATAAAGGGATGAAACGAACAAGGAGAGAGAGAAAGAGAGAGAGAGAGGGGGAGGGCGATAACAGCGGTTGGCGGAGACGCAAAAACAGGTTGTGACGCATAAAGCTTCCAGCAAAGCTAATGCGTGTGTGTGTGTGTCCAACCGGCCGTTTGAGCTAATGAGAATCATTAGTTTGAGACAAGGACGGGCGTCGGGGGGCTCTTGTGGAAGCAAAAATAGCATTCAATACATTTTCCCTGGAGATCCATGTTTTCGATGCTTCAAACTGTCACAAAACAGGGTTAAATGAACCCACGAGCCCTTGCGAAAAGTTTCCAATGAACAATGATTGAAGAATTGGTTCGCTTAAATAGCACAAAATAATTGTTCAAAAAAGTTGGGCCTCCAAATCAAGCTACACAGAAAGAGCTGACCAAGGGCAATCCGAATCTACTCTCAAAAGGGTTCATCACACTCACAAGTACAAAGATAAAGATCCCGTTTAGTTGGTCGAGAAACATGTTCAGAAACCGAATGATTCATATGTGGGAGGAGTTTTGAATGTAACAAAGGCGGCGATAAGATAAGCTAAGCTCCCAATCCACTGAGCCGATAACAACACGTAATACGATTCTTATCTTTTCGTGGGATTGAAGAGAGAAATAATCATTTCCCTCACAAACCGTTTTTTCCCATTTTTCTTCATGACGTTCTACAGGGAGGTCTTGCCGGTCTTAAAACGCTTCCTAGACTTATTAAGTATCACAACAAATCAAGATCTTGTTAGATGTTGTGGAACGGGAGGAAAAATCGTGTGGGAAATAGTTTTCAAGGAACCATTAATTTAAATGCTTCAAATTCTTATCATCCGCTCATACTGCCACTTGTATTGAATTTTGTATTTCAACTTTTCTAAAAGAACAAACTTTCTATTTAGAATGATAACACAGTAGCTCTTATCTCAAGACTAGAGTTTTATAAAATATTTTCTGCATTTTGTACCTGATCACTAGATATTTTTTGATTAGATTTAGTTTAGACTAGATTAGTTTTTTTTAAATAAAACTAGAATTAGGATAGTGTGTGTGGGTGTGTGTGATATCTTAATAACAATTTATCAACAAACGTTCATTTTATCCGCTAAAAACCACAAAACCACATAACAGTTGCCCTTATCGCTCTAATTCACGGTAACGAGCGCAAGCAGTTAGCAGTAACTCGGAAGCTGCAAAAGATGAGGTTGATTGCTTAAGTGCTTCACAAAGGAAACCCATTCTTAGCGCTTAACGATCCCGTCATAGGTTGTTAAGTAGGACTGAATAAGAAATCATTCTCCTCATGCCTGGGGTCCGAGGACAACGCAACGAACAATGTACAAGAGCGTGCTGGGCGATGAAACCCATCCAGCGCATGCAGAAAGTCAAAATTAACATTTGCTTACAGAAGAAACCCCACAAAAAAGCAACAGCAATACCATGCGGAACAGGAAGCTTAAAAATTGCGTGAAAAAGCATGGAAAAATCATTTACTCATCCACAGGAGGAGGTAAGAAGCATTTTGTTCGGTGTCTTTCTTCCGGAGCGGCGAGTCCTTTCGCTATCCAGTGGATCACACACAAAGGATCTTTGTTGGTTGGTCGAGGGAGGGTTCGTACTAATACCACTACTACTACTACTACAAAAAGTGTCTTTGGATATGGTCCGATTTTCCCTTGCACGAGGCAACGCCCAGTGGGATGAGATGCTTTCTTGTCTGCTGAGTATAAAGGATGTTGCGGCGGCGTTTGGACAGTGAAACAGAATCAACAAAACCTTTAACCTAACGGACACACAGTGGAGAGGAGCACACACATACAACACTAGGGATACGGTCTAACGCTCCTTTGTCGCAGGTCATGGTCGGTAGTGGCGCGCACGTGGGAGAATGGTAGCAATTTTCTTTTAAAGAGATAAACAAGACAAATTATCGTTTAAAGTTTTAGATTGCATTACAAAGAACAGTTTCGTTTAGATTCGTAAAATCACAGACACATAAAAATTCCACCATGAAAAGGAGGAAGAATCCCTGGAGCGATTGTACCGACGAAACCTACACATTCAATTTACATCAATCAAAGCAACCCGTTCCCTAAGGCCGTCTAATGCGACTCTGGGGCTGGCAGTAGCGCTAGTGTTATTTACCGCGTTCTGCCAAGTGATTGTGCAGTGAAACGAAACGAATATGGCCGAACGGTATAAGCATGATCGATGGAGCAAGTAACGCAAATTAAAGACGGCGCGCGCGCGGGGAATTACGGAGCAAAGGGTACAAAAAGGCAGCAAAAATAAAGCGTACACGTAAATCGCTCGCGCTCGTGCCGCGAGGAGAGTGTTAGAACAGAACACAAGCGCAAATGGGGGAGATCGAGAGATCTTCCGCGCAATAAACATCCTTTGCTGCGCAAGCAGCATGAAAATGCCCGTCAAAGGAGGCCTAAGTAGGCGGAAGACTCAGTGATCGCGGACCCGCGGTACGGAAGACTTGGGTCATATGTGTGTATGCGAGTGTGTGTGTGTGCGAGAGTTTGTGACTTTGTGCAAGGTATATAGAGAGATGGATAGGGGCACCGCGTAGACGGCCATCACTACTACATCCACACCCCGCAGAGAGACAAGGGAAACTATTTGCTACGCAAGCTTTTGTAGAACGTCTGGTTCGTCTGTCAAGTTATGCTCCCCACCCCACGGGTCGTTGAAGCCACCACCACCACCACCACCACTACCACCAGGGAGAGATACTGGTTGGAGCGCGATGGTGTGTTTTTTGCTCTTCTGCTCGAATGCTTCGAACAAAAACCAGCTGACAATTTGCGGAGAGTGTCCAGGTCGAGTAGAGCGGGAGGCAGAGGACAGGTTGTGGTGCCCACCACGTTCCAAGGGAAGAGAGCGACTACGACGTGGAAGAGGGGGTGATTCCTGTCCCTTCTTTTGTGTTCTGCACCATCCGCGCAAAGAAAACAAATGCTCTCTCGCGCACCACTCTCTGGCTGGCTGAGCGATAGAACGACTACGACTACGACGACTACATACACACACGCCCATCACCATCACTACTGGTACTAAGGGGGCAAGATGACCTTAAAGTGAGCGCAGAAGGTGGTGCTGTGCTGCGGCTACACCAACTGCAGCGCGCTGAAACGCACACAAAAAGCTTACTAAGCAAACAAGCTTCCCCTGCTCCACACGACCGACGAAGAGAAAGAAGAGAAGAGCGAGCGTTTTTGCTGCCCCACAAACAAATATGCTGCTCTTCCACTCTGGCACCCCCCCTCTGGCTGCTTCGCCATTGGAGTGTTTCGCCTATTTTCTTACCACCCCTTTTCTCCGGACCAGGAAAACACCCAACCACACACACACACCCCTTACACCCCACCGATCAGATCGTGACGCGCGTGTGTTGTTCTTGGTTGAAACGTTCAAGAATAGGCGAAAGAGATGGGTAGTAGCGCCGTTGTGTGAATCCCCATTATGGTTATGAGTGTGGTTGTGTTGTGGTGAGGCAGTTTTATGTGTATCACAATTCAATCACAATACAGTTGCAAAAAACAGGCCTAACAACAACCGTCGTGACACTAGGTGTGGGGTGGGTGTTGGGGCGTTGTGCTATTTAGTTCCAATTCCCTTTTTTCTTCTCGCTGGCATTTTTCCTACATCGCTAGGGAGAAAAGCTGCCTCCAACACCACCACCTTTAGACCAACCGATAGGCAGGCGCAGGCAACGGAGAGCAAATGCCTTCGATCGACCTTGCTTGGTTGCTGCCTCTGCTCCTACCCCATATCATGCTTGCTTTTTTTAAGCCGTTAGACCACATAAAAAACAAGATCTCTCAGGTCACCTCCAGACGAGATCTCGCCACCAACACCACAGAAACGGCGCAACGGGTATATCTTGTCCAGCGGAGGGCAAAGAAAACCAGTCGTCGTCGGTTTTGGTTTGTTTTCCGCACTCCAAACGACAATTCTAGAGGTACGGGTTTGGCTACGACTGCTTGCGGCAACAACACTAAGCCAACCGAACGCCGAAGAATGCAGAGGTTTCCGTATTTTTAGGTCACACACCCCGTTCAGGAAGGTGGATTCGACCGTTGATTAACTATCTTAGCATAAAGCGTAGCTTTCTTACCGTATAGAAAATGTCAACCGGGGAGAATTAGAGTATGAAGGGATCTAAGAAAAAGGAAGAGAAACCAAACCAAGAAATCATTTTAGTATTTTTGAAGTTACTGTAGAAACATTCGTAAACGTTGGAAATAATTTGTACTATATAATGGAATGTAAATATTTTTCAAAACAATTATTAACATCTTTCATTGTCAAATCACTACATGCAAATGCAATCCGTGCAATATTGTACTGCATGAATGCACGCGTAAGTAAAGCTGTGCTGTGCTGAGGACATCATTATTTACCCTGACCTTGGTCAATAGCCGTGTTATTATTCTTGGGGTTCGTCGTCGCGATGGGGTTGTTTTTCCTTCCATCAAGCACACAGGTCCATGTGCCGATGAAAACGGATCTGCTTCATAGCACACAAAGTGTACAGTATTGACACACAGGGTAGTGCAAATGATCTCTCACGTCTAGACGTATAAAGCATTGTTTTTACATAAAATAATTAAAGTATTGCAAAATCGCAATTGTTTTAAGGACACAATCTGTTAGTAGTTGCTATCAGAGCCTATTTTAGTGCTGTGTTATGGGTCCAGGAAGTGAAACAGTCACATACATGTAACATGACTTTATCACACACCAACCAATTCGTGACAGTGGCAACGATATCAATTCGTGCAGCGGACACCGCGATCGTGCCTCCGGGTGCGCGATCGAAGGTGATCAACTGATCAAAGCCCCAACACGATCGGAGTGTGTACCTATAAGCGGATTCATTATCCAAAACATACGAATATGGCCATCTTCCTGTTGGGGGGAGCGCGTTTAACGGTACACGACACAACGGAGCATGGACCTCAAACGTTCCCTTTTAAAATCCTAGCCAGGAACTACAGCTCCTTCAAGGACTAACACACTCCACCAGCCTGGAAACAGTGTGGCGGAACAGATACGAGCGATCGGGCAAGTTGGCGCGATCGCCCCCTACTCTCGTGGCTAAACGAGAATGTGAATGTTTGTATTTTAATATTCACACCACCTCGCTACCACGCTGTCAATGTTTGCTGGTTTGTTTAGTTAGTTGGTTGGTTCATCCTGTCCACCCTCCTTCCTTCCTGTATCTAATGCTTAAATGAAATGAAACTCATTTATTTAACACGGAGCGCGCATATAGGTACCGTCGACGTTAGCGACCAACACAAAGGCACTGCCAACAACGCGGAATTACTCTGCACTGAAGAACCTCTGAACAAGAAATCCCGTGTCAGCATTAAACCAATTTTGGCAACATCAGCACGGATCAATCCTTCATTTTTTTTTTGAGAACACAACGAAAACTCCGTCATTCCAGTGGTGCCGGTTCGATGCATGTTTCGGCGGCAGCATTTTTGTTCTCTTCCTCTCTGCCCCTCGTTTTCGATAATAAATGGAAAAGACCTTCAAAGTTCGTTGAATTCTATTCGCTAGACGATGCGTGAATGCGCGAGCTGGCTGCTACGCCATTAATAACAAGCATACAAAAAAAACCTCCAAATAACATCCTTTACGCTTTGGAAGAGGAGAAGAAAATGGAAGAAACCGCATTCTCCGTGTGGTTGGTTTTAGTTGAATGTGTAGGGCAATCCCACGCAAATAGAAGTGTTTGCGGCAATAATGGTGGTTATAAACCATCACTAAACAAACCGTATCAGTCCAATTTCATTTCAAAACTAATCAAATAAATACGTTTGTATCAGCATTAGAGCAACAGTTTTATGTTTGTATACTCTAAAACATACAGATATTGAAAACTCTAAAAAGTTTGATGTAATTCATGCTTATTACAATTGCATTTACTAAAATCACTAGGAACGTATTTTTGAGAAGGAAATATTATTCACCACTATATATGTGATGGCTCTGTACATCCAACGATCATTACCATTATGGAAGGAAGAAGTAAAAAGCAAGGGATCTGCTGAGTCAGCATCACATCTCGGACTTTTTACTGACTATTATCTGTTGGCATTAATTCCTAAGATCTTTTATACTTCTCTGAAGATGATTTATGTCCAATGGGGTAGAAAAAGTTCATTCCGCAAACGGTCGTCTCGATCGACAGTAGTGTTTATTGTGGAGTACCATGCACCACCACTACACTCAGTGAAGATCTAAATATTTATAACGCTTCAATAGATAGATTTCGTCCAACTTTTTCTCCATTTCGGAGACCCAAAGCTGGATAAAATAAACGAGCAAAAAAAAAATATTAAACAAAGTTTTGAAAGATATTAACTTTTCACATAAAGAAGTTCAATTCTTGCCTTCAAGATTGCACTGCCAACATAATACAGCTTAGTCTTTTTCCCCACGACTGGAGAAGGATGGAAGGAGTAAGCAAGACCTTGAACTTTATGAGCATAGGATGTGGTAGAAATTATTTTATTTTATCTCACACCAATCCTTCATTCGCCGTGCATCTCTGCAACGCTTCGTCATGGTTGACTGACCGGATATCTTCTTGGTTTTGCGTATTCTGCGCAAGATTCGCTGCGTCTGCTGTACGTTCTGCAGCAATATATTAATTTCCGTGAACACACAAACAACCGCCCAAGCCAGTAGCTTTTCTTTCGCGTATGAAGTTACGGGTTTCTCTTTGTGTCAGAGTTTCGAGAAGCGAAAGCACTGCAACAAATGTGAATGCACAGGGCAAACAATGTGAGAGACATGTCTCTTTTAGAAAAAAAGACACAAATAAAAACTGCATCTTTGCGGGATGCATCCTGTTCTCAAAGCGAAGGTGGCGTGCATATCTGTAAGAGAGTGTCAGTTGGTGAATGGGCAGATTCTGCTGGTGAGATTGCTATTATAATATGGCACGCGGTTGCCTTGCTCGCTACACGATGTGCATGCACGATTGTTCCTGGCAGGCCATTTGTTCAGTAACGTTCGCAAACACGCGTATCACTGGCGCTTGCTTGGATGAACAAGTTTTGACGCGATGTCAGAAACATAGATTTGGGTGTAACACTTTTCGCGTAGTGCCTAGCTCCTTAATGGCACAACAAAACAAGTGCACGACCATGTGCCTTATGGCGATATGGATAAGGTGCGTGCGTGTGTGGAGAACGTTCATTCTCCTTACATTACCACCCTCCACTATCAATCGATGTATATCATATCAGGATAATACATATTACAATTCAATAGGAGCGCTTTCTAACCAATAAAAAAAGTTTTCCGTTAATTTTTCTTTATCCTTGGCAACGCCACATCACGAAGCAACGGCACGTGATGTTGTACAAATGGACGGTAAATGGGAAACACGAATGTTGCTATCAAGCTACACTTCTTGCTTGCGTATATTCATCCGTCACCCTGTGCGTTTTATATTTGCACGTGTCGAGACCTGGACGGTTATGCGTGGCCACGTGCGTATGAGGGTTGACATTTTATTCGAGCTCCGTTTCTCTTTATCCATGTGCCATTTTTTTGCACAATAAAACGAATGCGTCAGTTTATAAAATAAAAATGAAAACAATGCTTTCATGCAACATGTTAAAGTTTACACTTTTATGTAATGTAAAAAGGTGACACCTTTGCTATAGCTAATATGTGCCCAGAAATGCCCACACGTTACGAAATGAAGAATGAATCCACAGTCCATAGCACACATATACACGCTGCTGCACATTTGCTGTCGACACGTGATCCAGGGGCAAGGCCAGCCTGGCGATGGATGCATTGGTAATGTGCAATATCACAGACTGCGGATGGCGTATGCGCTCGTGTCTCTTTGTGTGTGTGTGTTCAAAATAACAGGTGCTGAGCGTAGGGGACGGTAAACCTTATCAGTATGCAATTGATTTGCTTTCTGTCCTAATCAGAATGCAAAGGGAACGTGCGTAAAATAAAACTATCGCTGCACGCTTTATCAATTCTCTGTTCTTGGTAATCATTCAATTCATGCGTGACGATTACAGTATTTTGCGACAACAATTCCAACGAATAAACTGATACTTTCGTATTGAGTACTTAGTAGTTCGTGCTGCTAGACGGGGTTCAAGTCGCGCATTGATTTTATTCCACCATTTACAATGACGCAGCAGTGTGCTACATTTGGATTGCTGGTTTCAGCTAGCGGCACACACATCACCAGCCAAACCAGCAGCGTAGATACAGGGTTTTCCATTCCAATTAACAACTGTCCACAGTCAACTAGTAATCCTCGATTTGAACAACACGATTGTCTACCACTTACAAACAAGTCAAGCCGTTTTTGGTACACGGTCCATTTCAATTTCACAATTGTCGTCTTCTAAAACACACGTCAGATGCGGCACGGGTTGTTTTGGTTTCGGCTGGAACGTGTATCACTTGTCTGTAAGAATTGAACCATGCTATAAACAGGTCTTGATTGAATTTGAGAATATGGGAAAGTTGAGCAATATGGACATGCTAAGGAGTTTTATCATATGGTTTTAGTTATTCTTTGAGCGTTACAGTTTTTAA
>SIXB01002240.1:0-30356 GCA_007018985.1 Anopheles bwambae | reverse complement strand
TAAAGTGCGCGCACTGTGCGGAGTGTGCTCGCACAGTATGAAGTGTGCTCACACTGTGCGGAGTGTGCGAAAAGTGCCCGCACTGTGCGAAGTGTGCGAAAAGTGCGGAGTGCGCACGCACTGTGCGAAAAGTGCGCGCACCGTGCGGAGTGTGCTCGCACTGTGCGAAAAGTGCGAAGTGCGCGCACTGTGCGAAAAGTGCGAAGTGCGCGCACTGTGCGAAGTGTGCTCGCACAGTACAAAGTGTGCTGTGCAGTGCGCACAATGAGGTGTGCTGTGCGCACAGTGCGCACTCGCGCACAATGCCCAACACTATACCATAGCAAGATAGTCAGCCGTATGGAGGCACGGTCCATTCGGAGCTTGAATCCATGACGGGCATGTTTTTGATTGGGGAATGCGAAATGCAATCCAAAAAGATGTCAAACCGGCAATAACTAGCAAAATCTTTAAGCAGACGGTAATTTGTAGATACTTTAATCACCATCATATCGACACCGATGGATCTGTCGCCGAAAATAGGACAAGATGTGGAATGTGGAATCATTAAATGATACATGTTCCATTAAACTCCTGTATAACACCAGGATATTTGTTGCGGTAAACATCTATTGAGGGCATACATTTTATTGACTTACTTAACAGTTTTTAATTCAAAATTTGTTTAAATCTTATTCTAGACGTGGCTGTTGAAAATGTTCTTGATGATGAGAAAACGTTCTGCACAATATATATTGTAATAAGATTTTCTTTTAAAAAATCATTTTTTCACGGACCACTTCTGTTAACGCCACGGACCACAGGTAGGAGACCACTGATTTAGATGAACTGATCGGGAATCGCGATTCTTTCGTTCATTTTAGTTGATGCGCCATGAAAATTATTTGGTAGACCAGAACGATCTTCATTTCAACGAACGCGACGTTCTTTTTGTGAACGTCCTGGTCGTACGGTTCACGTTCATATTTGTATTGGATGAAATGAACGACCTGGCGTACTCTTTTTGTGAACGTCCTGGGCATATGGTTCACACTCATAATTGAAATAAACGACCTGATGTACTACGACGTTCTTTATTTCATCGAGTAGGATTTTCTTTTTATGAACCACTCAGCTCATTATAATTCATAAAGAACCGATGATCCTTGATGAGATGAAATTAAGTTGTTCGTTCTTTAGTATGAACTGAATAAATCATATGATTCTGGTTCTTGGGTCACATCTCTAGTTCTGAAGATCCGTATATTTAGATCCTGGAAAAGCTGTCGGCCTCTACAAGAACAACCTCTTGTTGGACCTCAGGCCTCTGTGGAATAAAAGGGAATGAAGACGCATACACGGCAGCAAATGATGGACCCAAACAGGGAACAATGGACAAGAAGACTTGTCTTTATTGAGAAAGGACATGGTAAATTGGGCAGAGAAAACCATCTATCAGACCTGGCAAATGAATTGAAAAGAAAACAAACTTAGATTAGCAAAAAGTACAGTAACACCTTATATGATTAAAAACAAAAACACCATCAGCAAACGATTCTCACTAGAACTTGGATAGGACAATATCGATGAAATGTTAGCAAACAAAGAAAAAAAATGAAATTAATTTACTGAATTTCTTGAAAGTGTTTAATATTTATAAAAAAAGGAACATTATACATAGTCCAAAGTCACAATTAGCAAATAAGAATTAAAATAAATAAGCGAATGTCAGCCAAAAGGGTCTATCCAAAAGATGTAAACGTTTTTTTTTGAATGTATGTATGAAGGTATATGAAGAGCCCGCGAGTAGGAAAATACGTGTGTGAGAGAACAAGCCTATTGAATAAATGACTCATTCAACAAAGCATCTCGGTGTCGAGCGCCCAAACAATGGTTATTATTACGCCTTACAATGGGTTTTCATGCGTGAATGGTTTACGTGAGTTGGTGTTTTTTTTGTACTTGCTCATCAGCCGACGGACACTAAATGGAAGTTGAAGAAGGAGTAGCAAAAAAAAACAACACACATATATTCCCATTTTCAGAACTTTGATCAAGCGGATGGCGAACGCGAGAAGCCGATGATACATGTTCGCGCAACCATGTACGTACACCCCATCGGTACGCTGTTGGCATCGCGCTTTTGTCCGCGCAACGCACCATGTTCGCACCGTTGCAACCGAAGCACACCGAAGGAAGGAAGTCTGGTGACAAATGGGCTTCAATGGCGTGGCAAAAATGCGCAAGTGAACCACAGGGAGAGAACGCACAGGACAAAAAGCAACCAAGCGGGAGGAAAACCGGAAACTCCATAGAGAGAGTGAGAAAGAGAGAGCGAGAAAGAAGGAGAGATGGAGAGAGATAGAGAGAGTGAATGCACACGAAATCCCGATGTCCTCACCAGGGTTCGGTTGATTTTTCCAGACAGATGAAACCCATCTCGAATGCAACCATTTTCATTGGGCCGCAAAAAAATAAGCAAAAAAAAGGTATAAGTGAACGGCTCAAACCACATACACACACACATTCGTCTTTCAACACATTTGCGCCCCGCACGCCCGGTCGGTTAGAGCGCTTTAGTTGCAGGAGGACCATTCCGTATTCATGAATTCGGCCGTCACTCGAAATTGCGAGACACACCGGATTTGTCGAACCGATGGAGGGGGGGGGGTGAGGGGGAGTTAGAGGGCGCCTTGGGGCCCACTTCCGGGTGGCTCCCGCGCTCTGGGCGAAGCGAGGGATGAAACCATGAAGTTGCAGAAGCGCAATGTATCTAACATGCAAATTGGGTAGATGACAGTCGTGCCGCAGCGTGCCAACGTCCTCCAGGCGTGATGTTCCACCCTCGGTGTGCGCTCGAGGGAAACCGGAGGACTTTTTTGCGTGTGTGTGCATGCTGTTGCTGTGTATGTTGTCGTTCTAATTTTGCCTCCAGTGCCTCTCGATGCCGGTTTCACTGCGTTTCCTTTTAGGGGTGCTGCTGCTCCTTCGCCGTCCGGTGCTATTTTTGGCAAACTGCCGCTATGCTGAGGGCATGTGGTCACAAAAGCCGTTGCAGACAGGTGGGGGTGGACAGGGCAGATTTGGTGTACCACAGGCACACAAGGAAACAAAAAAAAAAAACGGAACCAAGCTTGCAAAAGAAGATCTATCGAATAAATTTCATCTTCAGTCTGTGTTTCTGTCAGCCGTTCTTTTTTTCCTCCTCTTCCGCACATTCCAGTTGTTGCGGTTAGTGCGAAGGTTCGTTTTTTTTTCTTTTAGTGAAACACACTTTGCTGCCAAATGAGAGTTGGGTGGTGGCGTGCGTTCATCTGTTTCGGCCCCGTATCCAAAATTCGATCCGGGGCTGGACCTGGTCGCTTTATTGAACGCCAATCCGATTCGTGAATACCGATCACAGCGGAAGCATTTTGAACCATCTCTTGACTCTCTCGCTCTCTATCTCTCTCTCTCTCTCTCTCCTTTTGGTATCATTCTACCATTCAACCATTTCAGCTGGAGTGTTCTGCTGCTTTAGGTGCTTTCTCCAAAAGGAAGGTGGCAATGAATGTTAGCCATTAATCACGTGAAATAGGTGTAGAGTGGTACATGCTTGTCCCGCGCGCCTCATCGGTGCGCACCTGCCAAATCAGTCGGGGAGACGGCTTTATGTTCTACAAAAGCCGGCAAGAACCAAAGGAAAAACCTTGCTCCTGCAGTCTCTGGTACGCATAACGTGTTGAAGCTAAAAAAAAAGCTAGGGAAAGACAAAAGTTGGCAAAAATTCAATGAAACAAAGAGCACATTTTTCATTTGCACTCGTTTGTACAGTGAGGACGATTACTGCACTCAGGCAAGGGTGAAATATTTCCCTTGAGAATGTTCTTTACGTTCGACATTGAGCGCTCGTTTTTGGGTTAGGAGGTTTGTTTTTGTTATTACAGATTATTTGACCAAAAAGAGCAAATTTTCGAATGTTCAAGAGATGGTTGTTGCCTAGCTTTTATTCAGTGACTGAAAGCAAAATCAGTGCAAAAGTAGTCCTGTCCTGTAGTGAAAAAAGGATTACATTTCTCTTTGCAATTCAACAGGCTAGAACTGCCGCCTTGTCGATCATATCAGTGCACAACATCGTGTATGAATCTTTGAAAATTCCACCACCGTACGAAGGAGTTCCGTTGCCGACATCAAAAGCGCACGGCGAGGTGTGTAAGTAAGTCGCTACCACATACTTGTGCGAAGAAAGGAAGGAGAAAGTCAAAAAAATGAATTTGTTTGGCCAAAGCGCTTTCCCAGCGATGAACCAAAGCGCACCTCTCTGCCACTGTCGTTTCATCTTTCATGCTGACGGTGCCATCTCGCAAAGAAACTAAGCGGGTTGAGCAGGTTTTTGTTAGGTCTTGTTGAGTACCCCCCAAATTTCCATAGGGAGCTAAGGTAGGAATTTACTGCAAAAATGTGTGGAATGCAAATATTTCATCTCGGCCAAGCCGACCAAGACCGAGAATTACGCTAGAAGGAGTAGTATCATCGAGCAAAAAAAGAAGAAAAAAAAAACTGATGGAATTATGATTTTGTGGAATGGAGTACGTGATGCTTTGAGACATGTTCAGTGACAGTACTGCTACAAACCATTCGCGCAAACTTCTCCATTTCCCTGAAGCTCGATGCAGGCTCCTAATCCGTTGGTTGGAACGCTTCTTCATGGAACCTGATGATTCCAATGTTTAACTAGCTCCGTGTGCTCAAATATGCAATATACGTAAAAAGTAAAATGGTTCCCCATTAGTGACCGGTGGACATCTAGCTATCAAAACGACCGCTCCACACCTTGCCTGCTACTCCCTGGACGCTTATTACGCATTCGAGGTAATAGTTTTTTTTGGTTGTTGCTCACAGGACTCAACTCGAATGTTGGGGAGGGGCGCGGTATGCTGTAAAACTTCATTGTTATTCATCGTGCTCGGAACGATGTCGTTCGCCTTTGCGATAGGAGGTAATGGAGATCCTATCTCACATACATACACACTCACACACACACACACACAGAGACACACACCCGGAAGCAAAATGGGTTCTGGTGGTAGATGTTTTTTTCGGACAGTGGAATCTTGAAGAAGCTCGCTACCCGTAGCCGCCTTGTGCTAATGTGCGACCGGGGAACCATCCTTATCGCACAATGTTGGTACAAGCTCTACCTACTTCCTTCTCTCTCCTGCTTGTTCGCCCGATAACAGCAGGACTGGTGGTTCAATTCGATTTGTTGCGACGGTCAAACCGATTCCGGTGTTTTGGGCGTCGACAGGGAAAGAGAACTCGCAAGACGGAAGGACGGGCAGCAGAACCAAGGAGCATAAAGTTTTGCGGCACACGGACGTTTTCCTGTGGGTTTGGTACGGAGTTGGGCATCTTTATCTCATTCCCTCTCTGTGCCCTTCTCTTTCGCTCTCGAGGATTCTTCTTGGTGTGAAACCTCATCGCTGGGTTTCCTGCTGCCTCCTAAATGACTGCTAAATGGCTGCAGCTTCTAACGAGCGTGTCGGTTGTGTGCTGTGCGCCGTGCAATTTCCAGCGTTTCGAATTTTCCTCTCGTTAATGTCGTTTCCGGCATGATAGACGACGGAAGTGGTCGTAGTACTACGAGAGGGGAAAAAGGGGGGTGGGGGGGAGAAGGAATCTTAAAGCGGAGCAGCTGGGGAGAGAAGCTGACCGACACTTGTCTGCTGGCAGTGTGGTAGCGGGTAAGCGTATTTTTTAAGAAAAAAGTCAAACCAAGTCGAGCAAAACTGATCTGCTCGGTTGATGGATGAAAGGGAAAAGGTGGTGAGAAGGGTGAGGCAGGAGGTAATTTATTGCCAATGTTCTCATTTTTCTGTTGTTGTCTCGAAGTACGAAGTACATTACTTTACCTTTGCCCGGTTGCCGTTACAGGGTTTTACGATGGAGTTTAGAATAGCTGTCTGCTTTTTTTGCAGTGGATCCGAGAATTTTGACAGGTTTTTCTTTTCTGATTGTCTCACATAACATAGAGTCCCTTCCACTCACCTTTTGTCGCCACAGTATGTATAAGTGTAACCAATAAATCAAACGCAGCAAAAATAAATTAAGAACACGCTTACATAATACATAAATAATATGTGTGTTAGCCACACAAAGCTATCCTGTTAACGAGGGGTTTTACGATCGTAGCCAGCTTTTTATATGAAGTTTGACACTTGGCAACTGAAATCATTTCAACAATCCATACAAAACTACACACAACACTAGTCTTATATTTTCAGCCTGGATTATTTCAGCCAGTGAAATATGTAAACAAACGTCGATTTATCGCAGGTTTGATTAGGTTAGCTCATGAATGATTGTATTGTTTTTTTGCCGAAGCATAAATATTTGATCAAAAACAAATTGTTAAAAGTTGTAGTATAAAAACCCATTTCAAACAGAAAAAAGAAAACGAAACGATTTTAAAATGCATTCTTGTTTGTACACAAATGGTGAAATCCAATATGGTGGAATATGACTGTCGAATGAATATAACCCGGATGATGAATATTGTTTCACTGGCACAACATTTAAGCTTGCAGAAATGTTTTAATGTTTTGAAACGCTCGTGTGCCTCGTGTTTAATCAAGTCGTTAGAGAAGCCAATCATTATTGTGGGTAAACGTGTTGGTAAACAATGTGGGAACGTTATTTATCACGAGAATGGTTTTCCCTCAATGTTCACCGAGAGGCACAGGCTCTCGCATTCGGCAGCGGTGTGGTTAATTTGGCAAGAACCAACAAACGGCTACAATATAAAACATATATACATACATAAACACATACATACAAGCTCACGAAAAGATCGATTGATGTATATCCGTTTGACGGGTTCATTGCTTAGAACAACAAACACTTCGACCCTGGTGTAATGTACACCGAGTTCGGTTACCTCCACCCGGCATCGGTATCGATCCGCGCTGCAGAAAACAAAAGCAAACCGTTACCCTTACCTCTCACCTCCTTTCCAAGCTAGCCTTTTCTAGCTTTTCCGCAACAAGTTACAACGGGTGGAACGAATTTCCCGAACGATATCTTATGTTTTTTTTTGCCCCGCTCCGCATCCTGGAAATAGTACGGTGGGAAATGGGAAACGGATTGATGCAGCAATGCACTGGGAAACTCCCCTATTCCATTCTTTACATCATGCTTACTCTTTGTTATGAGCTGGTAAGCAAAAGGTAAAGTTGAGCTTTTGCGCACAGGAGTCTTCGTTTTCCCATTTTTGCCAACGGAACTGCACCAGGATAGGTATCCAAACTTTCGAGAGATGGTACTGAGGCTTCCTGATGGCGTTTGCTGTTGTTCTTTACGTGCCATCTTGCGGGAACGATTCGGGATTCGAGGTTCGCAGTGCCTAAGTCAGTAGGGATAAACCTGACTTGAGGAGGCTATGCTTTCGCTTCGCCCCACAAAAAGGCAGGCATTTTACACGCCTGCACTGGCGGAAAGGAAACTTTCCCGTGTCAGGGTGCTTTTTGGTTCTTACTACGGTGGTGCTAACTTTAGGTTTCCGGATTTTATTTCTGAGCGTTTTCTAATGCCCCGCCGCCTAGCAGCCAATCGTGTTTCGGTGCTTCCGGTGAGAGTTCAGCAGTTTGCCCATTCTGCAACGCACTTGCAAATAAGTTAACCGGAAAGAAGTGCGAAGGTGTGTAAATGCTTAGCTTAAATGTTGTGTTGACTTTCCTTAAAGTCATTTGTTGTTTTGATTCTACGATGTTTACAGCGCTAAATAAAATCACAATTTTATCGAGCAACATCGATTATTTAAAGTACTTTGGCTTTACCATTTTGTTACTATTTATTTATTCATTTGTTTTTTCAATTTACACTTTTTTATTTTGATGCTATTTCTTGTTGTTTCTATTTTATGCTGTTTCTTTTTTTCATTTACTTTTATTTTCATTTGAGTACGTTTTATCATAATTCTTCTTTCTCAGGATTTAGTGTTACGAACAGGGATGTTCATCGACCTAAAATTTTTAAGCAAGTATTACTTTATATGTATATGTCTTTGACGAGTTAATTGTTTGTATATGAGTTTTTTTTTATTCTATGAAATTGTTCCGTTTTTGCTAATCGTAACATATTACTATTGCGCTAAGTCAAAACTAACTGGACATTTTAACCTGTATTTAGTAAGAGATATTTTTTTATAAATCTATTTGTTCATTACGTCCAATAAATACGCATTTCTCTTCCAAGAACTAAACTTTAAGTAGTTCTAAATAGTGCATTTGCCACAGTTAGATGTATTTTGCTGTGCCGGTCTCGTGGTACAGTCGTGGGTTCTAGCCCCAAACGGCCCGTGTCCCCATACGTGGGACTGACTATGGGCTATCCTGCTATGGGTAATCAATAAGTCACTGAAAGCGAAGTCCTCTAGTGGTGTACAGACAGGCTTTGCCAAAAAAGGAGAAGATGAAGAAGAAGGCGCATTTTGCTAAGAGGTATTTGTACTTTTATTTCATTTCTTTTCAATCATGTCATTTCATTAATTCAATTCATAAATCTGCCATTAAGGCTTGATTTTGTATCTTAAACCTAAATTAAAAACAATATTCATAATACAATAATAACGACGTGAATGAAAAAAAAATCTAAACTGGAAGAAAACATGAAGAGAAGAAAAAAGACGCATGGGTATAAAAAATGTTATGCTTTCCTGAATTTTTGGGTTTCTGCAACAGAACAGCAAATCTCTGGTTGACTGAGTGAAAATATGGGTTTGTCCAGCTACATAAATTGATGTATACACGATTAATATACGCTATACACACGGACGAGACTTTAAAATTTTACTCTCGATCGATTCCCTATACCAAGAAAAACATTCGTTGGTCAAATAATCTTTGTATGAAAAGTACTCGATTCATTATGAGAGTCGAAACAGCGTTGCAGAATGTAGTAGACCCATCGCTTTGCTTTACACCATGGAACCTCTCGCAAAGTAAGGGCGTATAAATAGCAACAAAAGTACTGGAAAACGGTACTGTTCGATGCTACCAGCGGGGTTTGCAAGCAGGCGCAGCTTGCTTGGGATAAATTTTTGATGACTTCATTTGCGATGTTAGGTCACGTATTGAACGTAAAAATTTCCAGTTACCACACCACCGAAAATGAAAAAAAAAAACAAAAATCAAAGGTAAGCCATGAGTGTGTGTAAATTTGGTTTTTGTTTTT
Source organism: Anopheles bwambae (assembly GCA_007018985.1). NCBI lineage: Eukaryota > Metazoa > Arthropoda > Insecta > Diptera > Culicidae > Anopheles > Anopheles bwambae. Next base: position 21,167 of record SIXB01002240.1, on the reverse strand, counting down.
TGTGTGTGTGTGTTTTTTTTCAACATAATTTTACACACTCTTTTCTAACCAACGGGACGAGAGGGATTTCTTTTTATTACCTTAGTTGCTTTTCCTGTTTCTTATCCCCCAATGTGTACACATATATTCATCATCCCCAAATAGCCAGCACCGTGGAGCTACGTGGATGTGGAGAAAGCGAGCCGAAGAGAAGCTGTTGATACAAATGATGCTTCCCAGGGTGAGGTCCCACTCAAAAACCCTGAATTTTCGAATTACGCGAACAGCAACAGGGCCGTTAACGATCCTGGAAAAACGTGTGAGGATGCATGAGAGGTAGTGAATTTTTCAGAAGCCCACCTTTTCTCGTTCCTTCTTGCGCCGGTGGTGGAATGTGATCTGGAGGGAGGTCAAAATCTATGCCGATTGGATTTCGGAAGAGAAAGAGGGAAGGAAACCAATAGAAAACAGCAAAAACAAAATCTTTGGCTAACCAGAGAGGGCAATAAACCGGTTCCGGTGTGGTGCCGAAAGGAAAATTGAAGTTACGCCGTGTTACACTGAAATGCTTTAGCGATTGATCAAATGCAAATTTGATGTCCATGCGTGTGACCATCCGTTATGTGTGCTGAGTATGGAGCATTTCAACCGGGTGCGCTAATGGCGGAAGCGGGGCAAGGTGTGAACGTCCTTCATTATTGGACCGGTTTAATGTTGTTATGTTTTCCCGAGGCAAATTAAAGTTTCATAAAGCATATTAAAATTTTAAACCAAACCAAACCGTGGCGCAGAAGGTGCCTGGGAAAAGAATGAAAAAAAATAATAATACAATGAAGTAGCCCTGAACGGAACACACAGAACCAATCAAAAATCGAACAAAATTCAATTACCTTGTGCAAAGGCGGACAAAGAAGAGTAAGAGAAAAAACACACACACACACACACACACACACACACACACAAAGAAAACCTAAAGTGCAGCAAAACGACCGAAACATTTAAATTAAATGGAATAATGCAATTGAACAGTTTCGGTATCAATTTAAATCACCATTTCAATATGCTGCCTGACGGCTAATTATGTACTCCATTAAATAGCATTGCATTGGTGCAGCCTGCCGGCTGTTTTGAGGCTGAATAGAGGACGGGAAAAGGGAGCAATTTTGTCGTGTTTTTTTTTACTCACCAGCGGTATGCTGCCCAAAAAAAGAAGGAAAAGTCTCGTTTTTGTTCCTGGGTCATATTTTTTGGATGGGCCGCCCGTTTTCACGCACCGCTGCGCATATGCTGTGGGGGTTTTGTATGATTACTCCATGCGCCCGCGTAGCGTAGAAAGGTTTTGTTCCCATAAATTTGGCAACGTTTATCTTTCGCTCGGCATGTGTAGGAGCATGGGAAGGAGAATGGGGAAGGGGGCTGGAAAATTTTATTACATAATTTATGGTTCACAAATTAAGTTATTCTCCCCCCCCCGAGGGGATCGCCCCCGTATGGAAAGTGTGACCAAGCTGTGTCGGATAAGAGTGACACATACAAAAATGAGACAAAACACACAAAAAACCGAGATGAGCGTTCGGTCGAAAAGGAGAAGCTTTATATGCGTTCCGTTCAAGCAGTAGTGTGTGTGTGTGTTGGTAGGTGTGGAGGATTTGTAAGGGATAAAATAGAACGATGCGAAAGGAAACCGTTGACCTGGGCCCGGTTTTGTTATTTTATCTCTCGCTGGTAATAAGGCGTTGGATTTCCGTGCTGTGCACCGTTTTCCAAAAACAAAAAAAAACTTATAGTCATAATTTGAACAACAGAGAGAGAGAGAGAAAGAGAGAGAGAGAGAGAGAGAGAGAAAGAAAGAGAGAAAGAACCAAGGGCAAAGATAACGAGAGAAAGAAAGAGTGAGATAGCGAAAACGGAAGGGAAAGATTAAAACAGAAAGCACCACACACACGTACACAAACTTTTCCGAACGCACAAAAGCGATAATAGCGAGGGCACATGGATTTTTGGGTAACAATTTTCCACGCGACGCATAAAAATTGAGCTCTGCACGAAAATTATACACCCTCCCTCTTCACCACCCTTTTTTCTCTACTCATCACTACCATCTCTTCATTGTCCTCTTAATTTTTCCGTTCCGTTTTTGTTCGCTTTTCATCTATCAAAATTTTCCGCCAAAAAAAACCTCAATTCGGTGGGTGCGGGGTACGATCGTTAGGCAGTTTATTAAAGTTTGATTTCCAACCTGCGGGGCATAAACTTCAAGTGAGGCGAGATACAGGCAGAGGGACAGAGAAAGAGGGAGGGGGGAAGAGAGCGAATAAACGCCGGTCTGCGGGCCGTTTTTGATGGTGCTTTGACCTGAGATAAATAATAATAGCGTCCAGTGCAGCACGGCCAGTAATAAAGGGTCCGATGATTATCCATCTCATCATCGCCCCTCTGTCAGATCAACAACAATCAGCAGTGGCAGCGAACGGCGCTCGCGTTTGATGTTGGCTGCCCGTTGTTTTGATGTGGTGCCCAGTCAAAAACACGACATCGACACGCGAGCGTGGGATATTGCGAGCGGTGCAGGAAAGTCGTAATTAAATTCCAGCCATTCTTTCAGTCGTTTTTTTCCGCAGCCTATTTGCCACGCTTGATTGTAACTTAACTTATTTACGAGATAAGCGTTTTGGGGTTTCTTATCACTTATTTTTCCTTCAACAAAAGCGGACACACACACATACATAATTTATGCCAACATGTTTTGGATGCGTCAGACGAGTTTCACAAACATGCACAACAAAATAAATAAAATCCAAAAGCATGTTGGAAATAATAAATCAACATTGCGTCGGTTAGGTGAACGTGGACAAGTCGTACGCTCTTCCGATGCGTCGCTTTTAATCGTTATCCTTCTGCACCTGGGAACAACAATTTATTCATTTGTTTTTTTTTTTCTTGTTCTGCTGCTGTGTCTGTTGCCCTTGGGCGGAGATTTATTCATCCTCCTCTGTCACTGCGTCTTCCATGCTGTGATCCGTGATTTGTGTAGGCTGTTGGCTTTTCCGCCCTCGTGTTTGGGTGGCGGTGGACGCGCGCCGAGGCAAAGGAGACGTCCTCGATTTCTGTACCTGCTTGACCATTAATCATAAGGTTCCGAGCAACTGGATCGGGAGTCGGGAGGGCTACGAAACCGTACCAGGAACCTGGCAGTGATTCTTTCCTTCCCTAGCTTATGTTTGCCTGGGTGGGTGGCTTCCCAGGTGGAATGATGAGTGTGTGCTTTTTCCGTGTTGTCGCTTTTGCTCTGCCCATTTGTCTGCAGTGTCACTGAGGATATCCGCCCGTCCCTTGCCTGCAAAATTGTCCCCACAAAGCGGAAGGTGCTTCTGCGGGGACACTGCGCAAGGTTTGGGGATGGATGGGTCAGTATGTCCATGGTTTTCGTTTGTCACAATTTAACGGTGTGCGTGTGTAGATGTGTGTGTGTGTGTGTATGTGTGCGTGTGCTCTAGACTTCCTGCTTCGAAAAAGGGCCCAACGCTCCCGCACTCACCTAAGCAATATTACGCATTATGCTAGATGAATGTCGGGCGGCGGTCGGTGGCAAGAGGAATTGCGCAACTATGCTAAAGAGCCACTGGAAATGGAAATTCGAAGCCGAACCGGACCGTCGTCCGAAACGATCGTCCATTTGTCACAAACGGGGAGCAATAGGGACGAGCGATTTATCGGGAGCGGGTGCCGTTCGCATTTATTTTGCATCATCATTTGCCCGTTTTTCTGCTTCGCAACATGGCGGAAGATGCGGGCGAAGAATATTTATTTATTCGTTTATGCTTGCTCGTGTCATCGTTAGCGGCACGAGATAAGAAGGTCGATCTCGTATTTGTCACTGCGTTAACGCAGCCGGGAGAGGAGTTTTTTCGCTCTTTTTTTTTCGTTCGCTGCTGGCAGCGGTAAGGTTAATAATGATGGCGATTCTATTTCCGACTCTTCCTCTCGGTCGGTCGCCGCCATTTTCGACGGCTGCCGTCGGAATTGGTGGGAGCCGCTGGGAGCCGACCACAAGAGGAGCGATTTGCAAATTATATTACACGTCAAGAAGGGCACACATTTACTATAATTTATTATGTTACATTTGCTGTTGTTGTTTTTGTTGTTGTTGAGTGTTCCGTTCTCCTTGGATGCCTTCACTATAAAATAAAACAAAATAAAAGCACCTCGAACGATGGGCCGAATGGGGTTCTCGTTCGTGTTTGCAGCGGTATGCAATAGAAAATCGATTCTTGGTCGATTCTCGCTACACTCATCCTGACCGACCTCTGACCGTGACCTGAATTATTCCCTTACTTCACTGGCTGATGGTGCAGGCAGTATTGCACAAACAGCGCTGCCGCAATCTGCAATCTGCTACGGCTGCAGTATGCGCTGTTGCTCGTCAGTAGCTATGCGAACAACGTTGGAAAGGGCTCCGAAACAAAACCCTTTTACTCTGTGTGTATGTACTTTTTTTTAGTATCATGTGCGTGTGACTGCATCGCGATTCCACGTTCGCAGGCACATAGAGTAAACAACCAATTCGTCATTTTTTTTTGGTGCGCCACAGTATCCGAGTGTGTAAAGTAAAACGTTTCACCTTTGACATTTCTCGTTGGCAGTTGGCGCGTCAGCTTGTCTAGAAGTTGAGCATGCTGTTATTTCTGCAGTCCGTAATATTTCCACATCGTTTTCAATGGGAAATGTAAAAGTGTCTAGCGAACATCGGCGGAAGGATCGGCGAGTGGGTGTGTGTAAAGAGCGTGTGTTACTGGAGAATTTTACTGATAGATCACAGAAACAAGGTTTGAAAATATTTGACTTTGACATTAAAAAGATAAATTTAACAAGAATGCTCTTTGTAATCGCTGCAGGCAGGACTCGAACGCACTCAAGCTGTGGTGTAGTCGGCCGAAGTACTTGACACTTTATTTACTATTAATTCACCCGACAATCGAAACGTTCAAACCAGTGTACAATGATCTATCGATTATTTGATGTAATAAAAGCATTTTCGCAATGATAAAGGGGTTTTCAGGCGTTCTCATAGCTGTGGGTCACATCTTGGACTCTTTCTTACAGGAAGTGAACTTCACATGCTGGAAATTGGACTCTATAGCACCCTTTTTGGACAGGCTACTTGAAAATTCTAATGTGAGTTGTCCAACAAGAGTGCTGTAGAGTCCCATTCTTATTAAATTGAGTTCATTTCGCGTAAGAAAGAGTCAACACTATCGCACCCCAGGGAAGTATAACTTGAAAGCCTAAATTTTTAAATTTCAAATTTCACATGTTAAGAGTGTGCATCATTAGTTAATTCGCTTACAAACAAATAAAATGCCATTTCAGATTATTTTTCCAACCCCCAAACAGTGGGAGCTCAAAGTAAAAATTAAATAAAAATTTAGGCTGTCAAGTTATATGTCCTGGGGTGCGATAGTGTGCCCGAAAAAATGTGCCTCAGTCTTGCGATACAAATCCGCAGATCCCGGTATCGTCAACGTTTTCACGTTTCGTTCCGTAGTCTTGCGATTGACTCACGCCGATTCGCCACCCTGTAAAGTGTTCCACAACTATAAAAACTCCTGGAAACCCCTGTAATACTAGTAGACTAACAATATTCAATCGGAAGCACAGACCTGTCATATAATTTGCTTTTTAAGTTTAAGTTTTTTCTTTAGGCAGTAACAGTGTTTCGATTTTGATTATAATTTCTTTCGTTCTCACCGCTGAACACATCGCTTACAGTTATCTTATCGGTAACGGATGTTTTCACCTCAATTGGTGCTTCTTCGCCTGAAGAGCACTTCCTGCTTATGGTCAATGTCCTGCAGCCGTCACCATGTTTGCGTGTGATGCAGGACAACCATGTGATAAAAGGGAAGGTGTGTTCATTTTGACACACAAACACGGACAAACACGGGCGAATCTGTTACGACTTGAATGTGTCCCTTTCCTGCGGTCCTTACCGAGTGCTGTGTATTACATTTTGCTGTTGATGTGTGGCAACACTTGTCAACATTGTATTTGATCAGCGCTCCCTAGAGATGGTCGCTGTCATATACACACCATCTTGTGCTTTGTTTCACATAGCGCTGCTCAATGGATAAACAGTGGGCAACATTGTATCTCCGGATGTATGTATGTATTTGCATAAAAGCTGGTGTTCTTTCTCTCTATTGCTAGCATTTGCGGCTGCAGAGTAAACAAAAACAAAATCGACGTACGATTTACACTTTATTGATAGCCGTACATGGGAATTGCTTCCAGCGCTAACGCTTTTTTCGCTTATCTGTTTGCGTTGTTTGCACATCAAAAAACAAAAAAAGAAGAAGACGAAGGAAAGCGTCATTTGCCCGTTCATCGCCCCGATATTGTTGTGCAATCAACGTTCCAGGCTGATGCCATCCATCCACTTCATCCAACCGTCCCAATCAAACGCCCGGAAAGTGACAAAATGCGTAGAGCTGACCGAGGGTTAGGCAGGGTGTATGGGGTAGCGAGAGGTGGCGATGATTCCGTGGCAATCTTTTTATTATTCTGCACGCTTGATTTGAGGTGATGATTGAGGGCGGAATTGAATTTGCGATTGCATCGCCATCTTTTGCGCCGGGTGGTCGCGCGTGCTAAGGATGCCTTCCGGGGCTGGTGGCTGGGTGGCACCTGCTGACGAAGATGAAACGAGAAAAGCAGGAAAAGCAGGAAAACAGATTCGAGCAAGGCGACACAAGCAGCGAATTTATGTACAACCTGTCGCGGAAGGTTTGTGTGTGTGTATGTTTTTTTGCAGTTTTGTTTTGTTTTCGCCGAATCGGCTGTTTAAAGATGTTACCGGCGCCATGAAAGAAGATGCTTCGTGCAAGCGTTGCCATGCTCGCTGTGCCAGGTACGACGCCGGAACACCGCTTGCTCTGGCAAATGGTTTAGGATTTATAAGCTCGTGGAGTGTGCGCTAGAAAATTATTGTAAAATCATCGTTTCAGCATAAACTCTTCGCGATCATGCTGTGTTTTTTTTCGGACTTTCTGGCGTGGAATGTCTGTGTGTTGTTGCTATGTACTTCCTTGTTCTAGGATGCGATGCTTTTATAATCCTCTTGGGGTTGTTTCTATTTTTTTTTGTGTTGCTTTCATTTTTTTGTATAGATCCCACAAGAGCTGTTCGTAACGCTTCTATCAACAAATTTCTTAATCCGATTATCTATCCGTTTTTTAGAGATACTTGCAAGTGTAGATGCTCACTGCTCTTCTACTCAGAGCTTGGAAATGCAAAATTACATCAGCTGGAAATAGAACTCCGTTCCATCACACCCCCCTCATCGCTAACTACTTCCGTCTATTCATTTGAAAGCGTCCAACACTAGTCTAGGGATCAACATGTGTGCACGAAATTTTATTATGTGTGATAAAAATGAATTTCGCTGCACTATCGGATGCACTTTTCTGGGCAAGTCACGCGACTTGGCTCTATCTCTTTCCCTCTCCCTTTATTGTTTGCTTTCTGTCACGTAGGATTTTACACACGTGGTGGACGTGTGACAACGTACGGGAAATAGAAACGATTGTCAATTCCAGTCCCGAAGTAATCTGGTCGGATACACACATACACATGCAATCAGCAATCGCGCAAGTGGGCCATCGGAAAAATGAAACGAGATTCTCATTTCCAGTTTGGTGTGCACAATTCTTGAAGTGTGTTGCTCGATTTGCAGAAAAAAAGAAGAAAAACCAAAAAGGTACGGTGAAAAGAACAGGAGCGAACAGTAGAATCAAATAAATAAGACTCCAACTTCGACTGACACGTTGCAAAGTCATGGCCGGGGGTGGTGCGCTTGGAGAAGTCACGCCCGTTCCAAGGACAAATACGCGATGGTTGCGCCATTTTTACGAGCCGCTGTCGAGGATGCCAACTGTCTAGGAATGGCTAAGGCTGGCAAATATACGAGATGGCGCGAGAGGGTGGGGACGGGATTAGGTTAGCTTTAGGGTGCCTTTATCTTATCCTCATTGCGGTTTTTTTGTGTGTGTATTACGAGGAACCGAACGTGGCGTTTCGCTGGCGCTCCTGGCACAGAATGGCAAGTAATGATGGATCGGTGCGGAATGTCCGCTCGAGTTCCAGGCTCTTTAGCGCTCCTCGGGGAACATCTCTCGGCCCGAGATAGTGTTGGTGTGTTTTTTTCTGTATTCCACTGCGCTGCCTGCTAAATCTGCTAAAAGCTTCGCGGACCCAAGACGTGCCTGAGGATGCAAGAATTGCCAGCTATCGTTGGGTGTGGATGTGTTTGTCGGTTGCGGTCTTCCAAGGTTCTCCTCAGCGGTTCCATTTCCTCAGGTGTGATTTTGTGCTACGTCGAAGCAGTAACGAATGCTCGAACAATCTCAACCGAACACACACACAGCCGGCACACGACGGCTGATGAGGTAACTTATTTTTCCGGTAATCCACCGAGGAACCGAAATGCGTCACTATCTTCCATCGTATCCATCGATACGTTGGCAAGGGACCAACCATCGAAACGGGACCGAAGAGGAAGGATAACAGGAAGGGAAATCTGTCATGAAATGTTTGTCGGTGGCGAAATGGCAGGAAAATTGACATCGTTAGGATTCTCTCGGCGTAGAAATTGAATTGATTTATTCATGTTACTACCCCTGTTTCGAGCTGCCGCTCGAGTGCCTCACGTAACCAGGGCAGAGGGAATGTTTTCCCTCTGCTCATTTCTTCTTCTTCTTCTTCTTCTTCTTTTTCTTCTTCTTCTCTTGTGCGATGTCCATTCGGGAGCGCAGACAGCTTATAATCAACGTTGTCGCTCTTTTCGTAACTGGCTTTCGGGAGATTGTCGTCCCTTCTTCCCAGCGGTACGCAGAACACACATACGTACACACACATAGAAACGTGGCAAGATCTACTCGATCATCCATTTTGATTTCACACCACACACATACACAGGAAAAGCTTGCTGGTATCATGCACCACCGGTAAGCTGCATTGAGTGCAAATAAATCGAGCGAAAGCCCCATCTAAGTGGCACCAGGAGCATTTTTGCCTGTAAGGTAGTCTACCTTCAGGTGTAAGCGTTTGTAGGTACCGCAATATCAATATGTTGTTTTTTGTTTTGTTTTGGCTCGGTGATAGTATTTTGCGAACTAAACAAAACATATCTAGCACACTGGTTTCGCCACAGGGCAACCGATATTCAATTGCTAATTGATTGCCATTAGTCAAACAGTCGGCAGCTGTCACCGTCCTATTGCATTGCGTCCTTTGCTTGCCATGGTTCATAGTTTCTAGCGCGATCCAGCTGCTCCAAGTTATTGTCGGATGGAGTGGGAAATTATAGCATTTAATTTTTCGCTTCTCTACCACCGGGACTGTACCAAGCATGTGACAGGGGCTGCCAGTGGAGTTAAAAGTGGGACAGAAATTTACTTGCAACAAAGCTTACAAAGTAAGATTTTGTATTTACTAAGAAGGAATGGCTTCGGCCGTACTGCTTGAATAAGGTAATCCAACATGCTAAACATTTTAAAAAAGTGCTTACAGTACGCTCTGGATCTTGAGATCCTTGTAAAGACAATCTCTATGGAGTTTTATTATTTTCGATGCGATAGCAGCACGAGACCCTCTGCGCATTAGTCGTATACTCCTGGAGGAATAACGGCCCGGGAGGGGAGTGAGTTGTTTGTTTTTTAGTTTTCATTTCGTTTCAATACCCACGCCATCAGTTTGACGACGGACGTGGGTACCATTTGCGTGGCAGGTTAAAAAAAGAAAAGAAAACATTCTTACCGCCTTCAGTATTTATTCTGCGGGTATCGAGGGCGGTTGGAAACAACAACATAATTAGTCTAATGAAGCGCAATGTTTTTTGCGCGCATATATGTGTGTGTGTCTGTGCTGCGTTCTATTTCCGTACCGCTGTAATATACTTGTTTTGGGACAGTTCAGCGGCATTTTCATGAGGATAGGTATAGGAACAAAAAAAACACACTCACACACACACACACACACACGAAACAGGGCCATTATGGTGTGTCCATTAGGCGAACTGAACGCCTGCTTTGACATGGGGGAAAGGAAGAGAGCTGATCATCCTGGGCAGGGTGTACGGTGCATGGGATCAATGCTTGCGGCGAGCGTTAAATGGCAATTTTCGGTCCTCCCAACTTCATTAGCTGGGATGAAAGCTGGAAAGCGGCAAATATTCGCAGAACAGTTGAGCGCAAGCACAGGGAGCGCTGTTGAGCTGTTGTGATAAGTGTTTGTGAAGCGTTTGCTGAATGGCAATAGACGCAGACCATCAACATTTAGCGTCTATAAGCGGCCGTATAAAACACATTTTGGGGGGCTCGGAGCAGTGGAGTGAGGGAGATAAATATACATATAGATTGAGAAAGAGAGCGAGAGAGCGAGAGAGAGAGAAAGAGAGAGAGAGAAAGAGAGAGAGAAAGAGAAAGAGAGAGAGAGCGAGAGAGAGAGCAGCAGACAGGATCCCACAGACGTGTGTGTGTGTGTCCGGGCGCAGGAAATTGAATAAAAATTTGTGAAAATGAAGCAGTTAATAATGTCGACACCGAGTAAGCAGCCTGTAAACGAAAATGAAAAACACATACACAACGTAATGAAGCACAAGGAAGCGAACGCACAAAGGCGCACGGAAACAACAACCGGTAGCATCAATTTCCAGAAGTTCATTAGGGGGCTGGTTAAATTGATAACGACGCGCCTAAGGGTTGTAGGTGGGGCGTCGTCTTTTCTTTCTTGGTGCTGTTTTTGCTTCTCCCAAACCTGCTGTTATTGTTTTCCGTGCGGGCGGCAGATTCGGAGTGCCAGAGTACGTCGAAAATCACGAACGAACAGTGGTAGCTGGAGTGGGGAGGACAGGAGTAATCTGAGGCTGCGAAAAAAAAAAAAAAAAACAACGGAAACGCTTAGTAATGTAGTAAGCATTCACAGAAGCCTAAGGACGAGATTTTTCGGCACACAAGATTTTCCAAACAAGTGTGAGTATGTGGGTGGGTGTGTCTTTTGTGTGACGTTTAACAGGGCAACCGGGAAATGTCGAGGACCTGTGCAGGGGGTACAACACAACGGTGGTTGATGGTTTATTTTTATGTGCTTTCGGCATATTCGCGTCGTGAAACCGCTTGGGGGAGATCCGTATGGATGTTTCGAAAATTGGAAAAGTCAGCAGCCAAAAAAGGGAAAGCAAGTTACGAAAAAGAAGAGAAAAAAAAAACAAAAACACAGGACTTGTTTTAACGGCGACAAGACACTCACACCCGCACACGTGTGAACAAACACCATTTATTTGTTTTTGCTCATGCTCGATTGTCGATGGTGACTGTTTTTTTTCTTAAGAAAAAAAAAGGGGAGTGGGTATGGGAAAATGAATTTCGCCTTAACTGGTGGTCTGGTGGATGGAAGCTGAGGAATGGTGCGAGCAAGAACGTTTTATTTTCGATGATTTGTGTAATGCGTTTTAACTGTTTGTGTCGCGCTGTCAAAACTTAATTTGTCACGCACCGCGCCTCTGATTGTCGCACTCACACATTGCGTCATTGTGTTCGATTTATGTTACGAACTTTTTATGTATGTTGTGAGAAACCGGGAATGCTGGAAGACTGAGCAAGGTACGGAAAAGGGTGAATTTGGCAATCGTAGAGACTCTACTCTACTTTCGGCATTTGCACCCTTGGTCCGCTTCGGCGATTGCCAAATGCTCGCGCACGCATGAATGTAGGTAATGCAAATGCTTTCGCAAAACGGAAATGAAATTTTTGCTTCAAATAGGAAAAAAAAAAAACGCAGACCTTCAGCCCGGATTGTTTCGCGATGGAAAACAGCACAAACCATTCGCAATCAAAGATCAACATTCACAAGGTGTGTTGTGTGTGTGTGTGTGACCGGATCGGATCGTATCGTCGGTTGATTGCCCAATTTTCCAGACGCAGCGTAACGACGTCAAAGATTGATGCACAAACCTCGGCTTGGTGGGACGGGTTTGGCGGGAAACCCGGAAAATGGGTGTGTAGAAGGGAACGTATGATTGGATATTTTACGCACGAATGGGGATGGGATGCTCGTTGAACCCTTCAGTGTACAGCGTGTGCCCTTGCTGGGAGTCTGATTTTATTTATAAAGTGTCATGTTCAGAGCAATAGATATTAAGAGATAATTGCGTGAGTTAAACCCCTTTCCCACTATCCAGCTAATCTCAGACTCGCTTGCATCCCAAGGGTTAACGACACGGTGGGATGAATCGTTACGCTAATCAAGTCACTGCCAATGGTGTACGCAAACGATGGACGAACCTAGTACCGATGCTAAGCGAGCGGCAAGCTCAAAGGTGAATGATGATGTTTGTTACACGCGTGGGGCATCATCAACGTCTCGTCGGCGTTTTGAGCGACCACACATACACGCACACACACACACGGCAAAACAGGGAAGTCAATTTGCGGAAAGGTTTGTGTTTCGAATTTTATGTTCGGTGTTTACCGCGGGCCACTCGCTTCTTTTGCTTGAAAACCGATAAAAGGTAGATTTTAAAACTCCATCCCATTCTAAACTTCATTCCCACTTGGAATTGTATTTTAATAACTCTTACGGGGATAATGGGTGGTCTTTATAATTCCTGCGTTCCGCCAACCATTCCATTCGGTCAGTCAAAGTTGCTAATGAAGTTGCTGCATATGATGGATGATGCTCAACAGCTCAACTGATTAGCTAAATAATTCCTAACACGCCACACAACAGTAGCACACACTGACAACATGCTTTGGTTTGAAATTTTCACCGTTGCCTGTAGCTGTTGCAGAAACCCTTTCTCGGAGGTTCGCGATGCGAAGGGCTGCTCCCAAAAGGGGCCTAGATCGGGCGTTGAAGTTTCGTGCGACCGAGCAGAAGAAAATTGGCCAGCGTGTAGAAGTTGCCAGATTTTTCCCATCTTCCCGAAGAAGGCCCCGAGGGCGTACACCCGTGCACACGCTAGGCATTTCATCTTTTTCGAAAATGGTACACAGGGTAACGCAAATGCTTTACCGATGATGAAGGCCACTAGCCCGGTGGGACATACTCTTGGGGACGCCTTTTGCCCCCAAGCAGCATGTGGGTTATAAATTCCGCACGGGGCGTGTTTTGTGTTTTGTTCATTGTTGGTGTGGTACGTGGAAGGAAGTAGCCCAAGAAATTGGGAAACCTGCCTGCAGCTAGTTCTGATAAGAAGTTTCAAAGCAAACTTGTGGATGGGGAGAGGTTTGCTTTTGCCAAGAAAAAGTGCTTTGTAATTATTGTTAGATTTGACCGAAAAACTTTTGCACACATGTTGTGCTGAGAGTTGTTCTGTAAAATAGTAAGTTTCTTTAGCAATGAAAGCGCCTTTGCCTGTTGGCTAGCTTTCAAGTAAGAATGGTCATTGCATAGTAGAATTGTCGATGGATTAGTACAATGCCCATTTTGCCCAACGTTTTCAATCGTGGATGATATGTATCGTTGCGACGTTGTAAAAGGAAAATACTCTCTCTCTCTCTTTCTCTCTCTCTCTCTCTCTCTCTATCTATCTCTTGCACAAGGTCTGATCACAAATGAGCATATTATCGTGATATGGCCTTGACAACAATAATTCAACAGGCTGCTCGTTCCCTGGATGCAGTCTCCCATCCATGTCGACACCTGATCTCCGATATGTCTTGCTTCGCCTCATGCACCGTCAGATCAGCACCCAAGAAACATTTCCTATACCTTTTACACTTAAACATCTCTATAGAATGATTAACTATGAATGTACAAAGCCACATAGTTTCAACATGTATTTTGATGGCGCTAAACAGTCTTAAAAGTTGTAAAACCTTTGAAACGTTCTGATGTCGCTTACAAGACTGGCCTATAAGACTTATAAGATGGCTGGCTTTAATCAATATGTAAACGCATTCTTAAGTACGTTTCAAGACTTCTTATTGGAGACTGAGGCATCAAGATCAACTAATCTTATTAAATGCATATCAAGTCTTGGATGAAGGGAACTTGGAACAAACTGTACAGGCTGTACCTGAGATACGCTGTTAACGCAAAACGTGTAAAAGCGGTTTTCTGTCATCAAATATTTAAGTTTCTTTTCCTTTAGCTTGCAGTGATCAAATCAGAAAACCGTGATTAGGTAAATATGCGTATACCAGGTTTCGCGTATCTCGGACACTACCTGTACGTGGAGAGTTTTAAAATTTGTTAGTCTGCACAAGTTCTTCCTAAAGCAATGTGCTGTTTAAAACTATATTACCCACACTACAAATCGACTGCACTTGTGATCTGGAATACCAGATAAAACCTCTTGCATTCAACAAATTATCTAAACCAGAGCTAAAAGGCATAAATAAGCAAAATGACAAAAAAATCATGAGTCTTTCCATAAACTACATAGAATTGATAGTAAATAATGAAATTAAACAAATAACGAATAAAAACACGTTGAAGGTCATGATAAATTAGGGAATAGTTTGTAAGCAAATATACGGATTTGTATTGTTTTAATAAAAAAAAGGAAAATCCTTCTGATCTTAAGCCAATGGAATCCATTGGTTGTTGATTTGTGTGTCCAATATGTGTTAGCCATGTTGATATTGTGATAAAAAAATTCATAGTTTACTTGACAAATAGAAAATGGCACTTTTCAAAACCCTTTTCGCGCCATGTTTATTATGGCACAGCCTTGAAATCGCTTTTGGTGCAAATTGAGAGCATTTCAAACAAATCGTTATTTTTAAATCATTTTTTTTAAACTGAAAAGATCTATGTTTTTGAGGCGCTTCGATAGTTTTCTAGTTATGATAATGTATTTTAATAATGAAATTTTCTTCGCATGGATTTCTGCTCATACGCGAGCAATTTTATCAGATAATCTATTAAGACAGCATAATAATTATCAAATAATTCGCAACCATTATTATGACTAAATAATCATTAGTTCATTTCTGTCTCAAGTACTATCCAAAGCAATAAGCTGTAGTTTTGATAGTTTATTTGTGCCTCACATCCAAAAGGTCTAAAAATGTTTTTATCTAGTAGTCTTAACAGAGTTCTGTAGATGGGTCTTTTCAGTCTTTTAGGTAAATTTTATTATAGTCTTTTAGGTCATATAAGACATTCAAATGAAAAGTGACAAGACTTAATGGAGTAACTGTAAGAACAACTATGATAAGATTAAAAATGTTCCTTGGACAAGCTCGTGATTCATCCTTCTCTTCCACACTCCATGCTCGAACAGACCGCCAAAGATGACGTGGCTCCGCAGTCTCCTCTCGGATGGTCCAAGACTCATGTCTATACAGGACCACCGGGCGAATCAATGTGCGATTTATCTCACATTTCGCGCGGTCTTGAAGTCTTCTGGCTCTCAGGAGATGGTGAAGCCCATAGTATGCACGATTTTTCTGCACAATGCGCTACCGTATTTCGCAGTTGATGTCGTTGTCCGAAGTAACGACCGTCCCAAGATAGTGGAATAATACACTGCTTCCCAGATGGACTGAACCTCCAGCAAGCAGGAAGTTCGTCTTCATCGCATTAATTCTCAATCTACATCTTGCTGCTTCGCGTTTGAGTTGGATGTACCCCTCATCCGCGAGGTCAAGAAATTTGAGAGACCAGTAGAGGATCGTGATACCGTTGCATGATGTTCCATAGCTCATTCCGGTCTATGGTGTCGTAGGCATCCTTGAAGTCTATGGTGGTGCGTAGAGATCTGACGGTCTCAGCACTTCTGGAGGATATTCCGTAGAGTGAAAACTTGGTCGGTGGTGGATTAGCTTCCAACAAACTCAGCTTGGTAGCTTCCTGCTCCCAGATTTTCACGATCAGCTGGTGCATTTTGAAGCCTCTCTGGCCCGATCTTGAATTGATTGACAAGCCAGACTTATTGCTATTAAGCCGCTTGATAGTGCTGGCAATCTCATTCATGGATGGCGGGGGTATCTGGTCGTCTGTACGGTTGCTGTCGCTAGTGCTACTGCGTGCTGCTGCTGTGGTGGTTGCCTTGCCTTCTTCCATTAAGGTGCCCTGCGAAGAAAAGGTGGAAACCTTTTGATCAACTTGCGCTCCGTCTACGTCTTTCAGGAGAATTCCCCGTGTCCTCCGACTGGGAAAGCTCTAACTCTGATTCTTCAAAACGGCGCTTCTTGACCTGAAAGAGCAAGGGCTGAAAGGGTTTTCTCAATCGTCTGACGTTCTGACGGGTTTCATGTCGTAGCATGAGTGCAAACGCTGGAATCTTCTCACATAGTGTTGCCTGGACTCTTCGTCAAAGAAGTATTTTGCTCTCTACATGGTAAGCGGCCCATCTGCAGTTCGGATGCAGTACTGATAGTTCGTTCCACCATACGCCAGTGGTCTGCGAGGGCCATCGCGTCGATGTTGTTGTCGACCGGAAGCGCTTCCCCAAGCACTGTCGTGTACCCCTCCACCACATCAGCACACTTCAACCGGTCTAGGTTGAGCCTTGCGGTGGCCTGACTCTGTTGGTTGTTATCCACGGAGAGTTTCTGGCGCAGCTTTACCATGACCAGGAGACCAGGTCTGAGTCGACGTTTGCGCCTTGATAGGTTTTGACATCGATAATATAGCAGTTTTTTTAAAATGTGTATGTGTGCTTGCACACTGAGCCATTATCAAACATGGTACTACACTTACCGTCTTACCGTCACTTACCGACACATCTTGCCCCCGTGAAACATACAGGTGAGATCTTCCTTCCGGTTTGATACGCGCCAACATCGGTTGTTCTCGGAACGTAAAAAAAGACAACAATTTAATAGTCAGAAAAACATCATCATTAAAAGGTCATTTCAAAGATACTTTCTTGTGTGTGTGTGAGTGTTTTTTTCGCTTTGCCATTTTCTGCTGTCATGCCTTTACCCCGCTCACCCTCATGGAGACGCCTGGTACCTTGTACCGGGTTGGTTGTGCGAGAAGGTCGGGGAGAGTTTTTTTTGTATTCTTTAGCAGAACGTTATAAGTGGCACATCACAACGTCTCGCAAGTAACAACAACAAAAATGTGTGAGCTAGGGTAAGGGAAAATGACAAAAAAACGTAACCTTCGCCCACATCCGCAATCCTTTTTGGCAGGCAAAAGGGATGAGTTGAAAAATCCTATCGTGTCGCATGTAGGACACCGACACACACACACACACGCTTACACATGCCTCTAAGCTTCACGGTTGTCTGTTTCACACAAAAGGTACACGTTTACCGGGAGGTTTGCAACTTTTTTTTGTGACGCAGACTGCTTGCCATCTCTGCGTTGTTGCACGAAACCGGGTGGTGGTTATTTATTTTTCTCAAATGGCGGAGCAAACGGGTAATGGTGAAATAGGAGAAAAAGGAACCAACAAAAAAAAAACAAAATCAGGAATCGCGATAGCACACACATTGTCCCGCAGATACAAGTACACGGGTACTCAAACGTTCTGGGAAGAAGAAAACAAAAATACACGGAGGGGTGAAAAAGAGTTTCCAACCAAGTCATAGACCGGAACAAGCTTTTTCGGTTTTCGTTGTTGCTGGTAGCTATTTTAGATTATTTTTTTTTGCTGATGTATGTGTATCGGGATCTATTTTTTATATGCCTGCTTTGACCTTCCGGGTGTGGAGGTTGAAAAGCGAGTGTATTTTTTACCCTATCCCGTTTCCTCTCTACCCACACCAAGCTAGTGGCCTTCCAGATAGGCAGACACGGTGACAAGGTGGCGTGTTTGTGTCGAAAAGCGCAATTTTCCCCATTGGCAGGAGTAAAAGCAGGTGGAATATCATCACCAATGTCACAGTTTTTGCAGCACAAAAAAAAAAAAAACATCCCGTTTATGTGCGTTTGTCTGGGTGAAACAGGAAGAAAACGAAAAGATAAACGACTATTGCGTTAAGGCTACCGAGGAAGCTTTGAAACGGGACATGAAAGCAAATAAAAAAAATGCTGTAAAAAGAACTGGCTAAAAAGGATCGAAAGCGTACCATTGCGTGATGGGTTACGGTTAACGAAAGTCACGAATTATCACGGAATATGTTTTTTTCTTGTGCTGTTTGCTGTTGTAACACTGGATATTGCAACATATTGTGCAGGCACAGAGAGTTTGAGGCGAAAAAAACAGGTAGACAGACCTTCTTTAAGGGATTAGTAGGGCAAAGCCTTTTTACCCTTGGGGTCGTTTTCTTTCCTGTTATAATTGTTGATGCCTTCGAGATGTCATAATCAAAAACGCGAAAAAAGGCTTTAAAAGCAAGGAAGAAAGAGAGCGGGAAACTCTTTAAAAAACAACAACATTAACCACTATGGAATGGGTTTGGTTCTAAGTAAAAGGCTAAAAGATGGATCGAAAATCATAACCGATACGAGACTAAGGATGTCCAAGCGACATGAAAAAGTCGAACGCAATACAATCTCCCCGTTGTAGCTTTTAGTCTTTGAACCTTTCCTTTCCTGAAGTGTTTTTCTCGGGACTGGGAAAATAGCATAAAAAAACAACAACAGAAAATTGCTTTGTTTTTTAACAATCGTGACGTGCAGCGAAGTAAAATGACCGTTCGCTGGGCGAAATTCCATCCGACACTGGAGACGAATGCGATCAGCATCAAAGCCTATCATTCGGCCGATTCGAACGGAGTGGCATGGCGACGTTCAACTGTTTGCTGTAGAGGCTAAACCCTACTACCACCTTTATAGTGCGATCCGGGAAGGAGCATGCAGGGAGCGGTATCAACATTCTTCGTTGTTCCACTTTTAGCTGCAGATCATCTTGCCACACTCGAGAGTGGAGCGAACGAGAGGGAGAGTGCGTTTAACTTCACCCACTTGAAAAAGCTTTCGGGATTGGCACTGCTCCTCGCTCCCCCACTGTTTTGTTTGGTCTGAGGAGGAACCTTTGGTCTGAGGAGAATAATATTTTAAAGTGTGTGTAAGTGTGTATGTGTGAAAGTGTATGTAAAGAATTTGAAGGTTCTTTAAACGAATCTTTCTTTCTCTCACGATCCCTCCTTCTGCCCGCTAATATTTCAATTGTGTGACACACGAACGCACATTTTTTTTTTTCCCGTGGGAGGAACTTGTGCTCAAATTAAACTCTACCGGGATACGAAGAGTGTTCTTGGTTGCCCAGTGTTCGTTGGAGACACATATAGTCCCCCTGGTCCACAAAGGGATCGGGATAACTTGTATGTGAATTCTCCCGCTTGACCGAAACTGATTTCTATCTCTCTCTCTCTCTCTATCTCTCTCTCTCTCTCTCTCTCTCTCTGTTGCTACCCTTTGCTTTCGCTTTCCAACTCTGCTACGCTGTGTTTGTGTATCTAAAGGCGAGGGTCGTGTCCCTTTCCGGGTCATTGGCCAGGGGTAAGAACATACACTTTTCCATTCCACTAGATTGATAAGGAGGTACATACGCACGCAAAAACACACATGTATGTGATATTGCGTGGGTTTGCCATGTTTTCCCTGTAGTTCGCTCGTCTTTTTTCCAGAGCGAGCAATTTTATTTTTATGCGTTGCTTGCAATTTCGAGGGACAATTTTTCGTCTTGGCTTAGGAGAGGGGGTTTAGGCAGGAGAAGAGGTCAATTGCCAAACGGACCGGGCAGACTGTATTGAAAGCATTGGAAGGGGAAATCAAACAAAAGGCGATAAGAGAGTGTGACAATTTTTGGTACCGATTTGGTTGTGCACGTGTGTTTTAGCGGTTAGCGGTACAACGTATACATGCTTCGGTTGTGGTGAAAACACACAATCCAACCCACTAACATGTAAATTTGGGGAGTTTAGCGACATAGCATTGTTTTTTTTAAATCAATTTCTGATTCTGTTTGGATTTAAGGTTTACGCTACAAAAAGGATCCTGCGTTGACTTTCGATGCGGTCCAAACAAGTAGTCAGTAGTTGTGCAAGTTAGATTACTTGCCATGTAGCGTTGCTGGTACCGTATCAAGATCATCAATTCACAAGGCATATTGGACGAAAAAGCTCTTTTGAGCGACATGTTCTATTGCTGCTTACTACGCTTTGTCCACGCTTTTAGCAAACTTTAAAAACAAATGCTAAGCTTCTTACGAGTTATTTCAATAAAAAAATATAATGAAAGAAAGAAAAAAACAAATACACTCACACATACTCAGCGAAATGGAGTGTAGCATTAAGCTGCGACAACAAAAGGCTGACGGAAATACACATTTTCGCAGCATTGGTAGATTCGGCACTTTGTTTCTTCGTCAGGGAGAGGTGAAAGGATTTAACGGCTACTGGAGAGAGAGAGAGAGCGTTGCCATCGGCGAGCAAAGCGGGCAGGAAAATAAGAGGTACTGAGCTGAGAAAGTGCTTACATGACTGTATTCTTTGACCCCGCCTGCCCCGGCATTGCTTCACTCTAGCGTTTTGGCTCATGCCGGAACACGCGGGTACCACGCCGGAAGTACCGTGACAGTCTGTGTGTCGATCGTTGGCATATATCCTTCGAAATGTTACATGTTACCGAATCTGTAACACTGTGAAACTGACGCTGGCACCGTATCACCTCACCTTACCCTACTTACACTACTTTTATATTGTTTTTTTTTCTTCTTTTTTTTGGTGCAGTAGGCAGGACGTTTCATTAGGCGCTCCACCATTATCTATCGTTCACTCGCTCCTTCCGCTCGTAGGTGTGTGCCGCAAGCAACCGGGTGGTACATTATTTTTCCATCAACTTTGTTTGCACGACACGCGCTTTTGTGTGGTATCATTTTACCCGGGAGGGTTTGGTTGTATGAGCCCGAAGAGTTGGGGAATGCATTAAAGGATGAACGCTGGGAAACGCGAGAGCGCTCCGGTAGCACATTGTCTGTTCTGCTCGGGCGTTTCTCGTCCGTCGGGACGGTATGGCACGTGCTCGGACCGGGAGCATTGGACGCGTAAGTTCCGGCATGGTGGGTAGGCATCGTGCCTGAATTCCCGGATATGCCCGGAAGCGGATAGAGGATATGTCTTCAAGACGCATCCAGACACAGCAGCAGCGCAAAGTAACTTTTGACGATGGATGCCACACGGGACATGAGACTCACTTAAGCCACTTTAACGTAGTTTCGCGTCTCCTTCCCGGCAAGCATTTCATTCTCGTCTAGCTAAACGCTAAGCCAAGGTATGGCATTGGAG